>JAVJHY011684898.1:0-192268 GCA_035593235.1 Phascolosoma agassizii
AAGCACCCTGGCGCTCGGGACGCACACGATTCGCTTGGTTGCCACCGATTCCCAAGGCGCCGCGGACACCGCGTCTATCACGGTGCAGATCAACACGCCGAACTCCGCGCCGGTTGCCGACGCCGGCCCCGATCAGAACCTTTCCGATCCTGATGGCAGCGGCGACGAGTTAGTCACGCTCGATGGACGCGCGTCCACTGACGCTGAAGGACCGTTGGCCAGCTTCGCGTGGGACACGGCGGGCACGACAATCGCCACCGCGGCCAATCCGACCGTCCGGCTTCCGGTAGGTCAGACGATCATCCAGCTGACCGTCACTGACAGCCAGGGGGCTACGGACGTCGACACCGTCGTGGTGAACATCGGATCGAACGCGGCGCCAACCGCAACAATTACGGCGCCCGCCTCCGGTGCGGTGTTCCTGCTGGGGGCGACGGTTACGCTGCGAGGCACGGGAGCCGACGTCGAGGACGGCGTGCTCAGAGGTGCCGCGTTGACGTGGTCGTCTAACCTGGACGGAGCTTTAGGCACCGGGGCGACGCGTCCAGTATCCACGCTGACCGCTGGCACCCACATTATCACGCTGACCGCGACCGATAGTGGAGGCGTTACCGGGACCTCTACAATCACGGTGCAGATCAACGTTCCGGCGAACACGCCGCCGACGGCAACCATCACGGGGCCGGCGTCCGGTGCGGCGTTCTTGCTGGGCGCTGTGGTTCCGCTTACGGGGACAGGGTCCGATACCGAGGACGGTGCGCTTAACGGTGCCTCACTCACGTGGTCGTCCGACGTCGATGGACCCCTGCCGGGGACCGGGGCCTCATTGCCCACCGCCACACTGACCGCGGGAACACACGTAATCACGCTGACGGCGACAGATAGCGGAGCGCTAACCGGCACAGACGCGATCACGGTGCAGATCAACGTGCCAGCGAACGCGCCGCCGACGTCTACCATCACGAGTCCGGTGTCGGGTGCGGTTGCCGTGGCAGGGACAACGGTGACGCTCGTAGGCGTGGGCAACGACCCTGAGGATGGTCCGCTCTCGGGCGCGGCGCTGGTGTGGAGTTCAGACCTGGACGGGCCGCTTGGATCAGGCCTCTCGCTGTCAACAACTACGCTCACGGTTGGCACGCACAAGATCACATTGACCGCGACGGACAGCGGCGCTCTTACCGGCACAGACACCGTCACCATCCAGATCAACGCGCCGCCGGCCAACACGCCGCCGACGGCAACAATCGCCGGGCCGGCATCGGGGTTGGTGTTCTTGCTCGGCGCGTCGGTGCCGCTCACGGGCACGGCCACCGACACCGAAGATGGGCCTTTGACCGGCGCGGCGTTGTCGTGGGACTCCAACCTTGACGGACCGCTCGGGTCGGGCGGTTCTCTGCCCACCGCCACACTGACGGCCGGCACACACACAATCACGCTGACCGCCACCGACACCGGTCTGCTTACGGGCACCGACACGATCAGGGTTACGGTGAATACGCCTCCAGCTGCAGCGATCACATCGCCGGTAGATGGCGACTCGTTCGCCCAAGGCACGTCGATCACCTTCGCTGGATTGGGGACGGACGCCGAGGACGGTCCTCTCGCAGGCACGTTGCTCGTCTGGAGCTCTGACCTGGACGGCGCGCTCGGTACCGGCGCCACGTTTGCGAACACAACCCTTACCGTGGGCGTACATACCATATCGCTGACTGTGACCGACGCGGCCGGGGCTACCGACACCGCTGTCATCACTGTGACGATCACCTAACACGTCGATGAAATCGTGCCCCAGGCCATCCTAGCTTTCAGGCCGTTCGCCGTCGGGCTGCGCGCCATTGTCGCGGCGGCGGCGTGCACCGCTGTCGCCTGCGATCAGGTGAACGTGGTTGGAGCCGCCGCGGCGTCGCTCCAAATCGTGCCGGCCACCCTCACAGTCGAGATCGGTGAGACCACGCCGCTCGATGCAGTGGTGCGCGACGCCGACGGGACGGTGCTCGGAGGGCAGACGGTTCTATGGGCGTCGAGTAATCCCTCAATCGCTTCCGTCGATCCAGAAGGCAACGTTACCGCGGTATCGGTGGGGAACGCGATGGTGACGGCTCGCTCAGGAACGGCGAGTGGTACGTGTCAGGTGGTTGTTCAGACCTTGCCCGGGTTCAGCCTCGATCGCTCGGAGGTCTCGCTGTCGGGTGCCACCGGAGCGACGGCCGGTCCGGAGACTGTGCTGGTCTCCGGAACAGGTACAAACCCCGCGACCGGTTTAGCAACGACAACGTCGTACGGAGACCAAGGCACTGGTTGGCTGCAGGCCTCGCTGTCAAGCACGGCCTCGCCCGCGGCCATACAGATCAGCGCCTCGACCATTGGACTCGCTCCGGGTGTCTACGAAGCGGATCTAACAGTGAGCGCCGACCGCGTGCCCTCGAGAAACGTGGATGTGACCCTGACGGTTAGTGCGCCGCCCACAATCGGCCTCTCGCCCGCTACATCGACGCTATCGGCGACGGCGGGGAGTGCGACGCCTTCAAGTCAGGTCATTGCCGTGACCAATCTGGGTGGGAGTACAATTGGGGGACTGCAGGCGTCGGTCTTCTACTCCACAGGGCAGCCCGGGAACTGGCTCGGTGCGGTCCTGTCCTCGACATCGGCTCCCGCGCAGCTCACGCTGACGGGGTCGGCCAGCACCCTCCTGCAGGGGACGTACACCGCTACGGTGCGCATCTCCTCTCCCGATGCGGTGAACTCACCGCAGACGGTCTTTGTCACGTTCGACGTGGTGCCGTAACCCAGTAGGCCGGCTGCAGAAGTCGGTTCTGCTCCAAGGCGCCGGGCGCCCTGGTCTTCCGGGCCTGGCCCCTCTTTTGCGAACACAAGTCGCGTAGCTGTGTACTTTAATTCGCGTCGCCCAGACAGGGACGCAGGTAGGCTCACTGAAACGGCAGTCCTCACTGTGACGATCATGTTGCCTAAACGTCTAGCGTTCGGCCTTCCTGCAGCGGCAATCGCGGCAGTTCTTGCGGTGTCAGCGTGCGACGATGTCACCATCATGGCCGCCGATCCGGCGACTATCGAGGTGAGCCCTGGCTCACTGACAATCGAAATCGACCAGACGGGAACGCTGCAAGCGGTGATCAAGGACGTCGGTGGAACCGTTCTTTCGGGCCACGACATCGAGTGGTCTTCAAGCGAGCCCACAATCGCCACGGTGGACGCTGAGGGTCTCGTCACGGGACTTGCTGCGGGCACAGCCACAATCGCTGCGAGCACAGGTGCTGCGGGTGGTTCGGCCCAGGTAGTGGTCGAAGCGATCCCTGGGTTCGCCTTGGATCGCATTGCCGTGAGCCTGTCAGCCATCGCAGGTGCCAGCACCGGTACCGAAGCGGTCTCGATCTCGGGCACGGGCAGCAACCCCGCGACGGGGCTCAACGCATCGATTCGCTACCAGTCCGGAGCCAATTGGCTGCAGGCGCCACTATCCAGCACGTCGACGCCAGCATCGTTGCAGCTAAGCGCTTCGACTCAAGGGCTCGGTCCCGGACAATATATCGCAGACGTTACCGTGGGCGCAGATCGCGTTTCGCCTCAGAGTGTGCGGGTGACGCTGAGTGTTCTAGCGCCACCGTCGATTGGACTCTCCTCGAACAGCGTGGATCTCTCCACGCCTTCGGGCACGTCGGCTCCAGTTACTCAGGTGGTTCACGTTACGAACACGGGTGCGGGGTCGATCAACGGGCTGTTTGCTGCGGTGATTTACGGTACGGGGCAGCCAGGGAATTGGCTGGCAACGTCGTTGTCTTCCGCGGCGGCTCCTTCCCAGTTGACGTTGTCGGCTTCGGCAACGTCGCTGCTGCAGGGGACGTATACGGCGATCGTGAGGGTGCAGTCGGCGGATGCAGTGAATTCACCGCAGGATATCCAGGTGACGTTTGTGGTGGAGCCGTAGTCCGACAACCCTCCTTCGGAGTGTTGGACTTTGTTGCCTCTGGCCGCAGCGTCCAAGGGGCCGTCGAGTCTCGTTTCCAGGGGTGCGAACGGGTGAGAAGAGCGTTCATGTGGACCATCGCGTGGGCGGCGTTCGGGTGTTGGGGTGCCGCTTGTACGCCGGCCGCCTCGGAGGGGCCTCCAGCGGGCGAAACTCAGTCCGCGGTCAACTACCGCCACCCCGATTTCCCGCATCCCACGACGCATGTGCTCAAGGCTGGGCCGGAGACCGTCGCGTGGGGGTTTTACTGGTCGGAAGCCGAGCCGGTTCTCCGGGTCGAGTCAGGGGACATCATTGATGTAACCACTATGCTTACCTCGAATCCGCAGCGCTTGGAGGCGGCGGGGATTCCGCCCGAGCAGGTGGAGCCGGCGTTGCGTGCGATCACAGAGACCGTGACGGATCGCGGGCCGGGTGGGCATATCCTGACCGGGCCTGTGTTCGTAGAGGGTGCCGAGCCAGGAGATGTGCTTGAGGTGCGTGTGCTCGGGATGCAAATGCCGCTGCCTTATGGCTACAACGGGTGTTCGGGGTTCTTGCCGGAGCAGTGCGCGGAGGCGCGGGAGGATAGGACTCGGATCTTCTGGCTGGATACGATTCGAATGGTGTCGGAGTATCAGCCCGGTGCGGCCGATGGGGTAGGAGAGGGGCCGACAATTCGGATTCCGTTAGCTCCGTTCTTTGGGAGCATGGGGGTGGCGCCTCCGGCTTCAGCAGGGCGGTGGAGCAGTGTGCCGCCGTGGATTCACGCAGGGAATATTGACAACAAGGAATTGGTGCCGGGGACGTCGTTGTTCATTCCTGTACACGTTGCGGGGGCACTCTTCGAAGTCGGCGACGGGCATGCGGCGCAGGGGGACGGGGAGGTGGATCAGACGGGGTTAGAAACTTCGTTGCGGGGGCAGTTGCAGCTGGTGGTGCATAGGGCAGGGATGCCGGTCAGGGGTGGTTCGCGGGTCGCTGCGATAGAGTGGCCGCGGGGGGAGACGCCTACGCATTGGATCGCTATGGGGTCGGATGAGGATCTGACGGTCGCGACGCGGATTGCAATTGAGCAGGCGGTTGCGTTGATCGTCGACGAGTTTGGGATCTCGGGGTCTGAGGCATATCGGTTTGTGAGCTTGGCTGGGGATTTGAGGGTTACTCAGTTGGTGGACCAAAAAGTTGGAGTGCATGTGATGGTGCCGAAGGGGGTGGTGGGGAGGTGATGGGTGCAATGAATGGGCTGCACCGGCGGCCCCAATTCACTACCCTGCCTACATGAAAGTCCCAACGGATTTCTCGCACGACGACGGCGTCCGCATAGCGGAGATGCTTGCGGATCCCTCGCGTCCAGAGGGGACGCTCACGTTCCGTGAGTGTGCCGGCTTCCTATTCGCGGTGTCCCACGCGCCTGAATTGGTACCGTTGTCGGATTGGCTCCCGGTAATCTTCGACGGGGAAGAGTCGAACTTCAAAGATCTGGTCGAGGCAAACCAATTCCTGGATCTGGTCAAGCGACTCTACAACGCCGGACTCGTCGAGCCACCGGCCGAGGGCGGCATGATCCCGGTCGGGTGTGTCCTTCACTCCGATCTGCTCCGCAACTTCGAAGAGGGCGCTTCGGCCCAAGAGTGGTCCGCGGGATTCTGGGAGGGGTTTGACTGGATAACACTCGTTTGGGAAGAGGCACTCGGTGAGGACCCGTGGCGTCTTCTCGAGCCGATGCTTATGCCGCTCCTATTCTTCCGCTCGATCGAGGTGGCCCGAAACATCCTCGATGACCACAACGACCCTGCCCTCACCCTGGAAGACCTCGCCGCAGATTTTGTGCATGACCTTCCACTCGCTGCTGCGGACTTCTCTCGCCTGAGTCGAGCGATCTGGCAAAAGGGAGCATCCCCTTGATCGGGTGACCGACCCCCGTCACACGATTCGCCATTGGCCCCAAAGCCGCCCTTCTGCCAAATTGTACCTAGCCCCCTGGTTCGAGTGAGTACTGTCCTGGAATGGGTATGCTAAACCGCCTTAGGCTGCGCCGAACCGAATTGCCGGATGACATCTGGCAGTTACTGAAGACTCCGGCCCGCGCCGCGAGACTCAGCGATGACGCCCTCAAGCAACTCGTGAGGGCGCTACGCAGAGTTGGAGGCGATGCGGATCGCGTGGGCGAGGGCCCAGCGGGCGGTAGGAGGGCGAGCCTAGGACTATGCGCGGCTACGTAACGCTCTTCGTCTTCGACACCGCGAACTCCGAGTCAGAGGCCCAGGCGCAAGCTCTCGGGATCGTCGTCCGTGCCGTGTCGGGAAGTTCAGGCACGACACACCTCTGCTTCGGCGACCTGTCGGAAGCCGCCGGGAGTGCGTTCAAGGTGCCCGAGTACTTGGGCTTCGTTGCCGAAGGGGGGACCATCACACCCGTATCCACCAACGATCGACTCAACGAGATCTGGACGCTAAGCGAACTTTCAGCACACGGAGTAGGCATCTGGTCGGGTGACGAGGACACCCACGCATCCGTCCACGCAGTAGCCTCAACGGCGGGGTTGGGTTACATGGGGGCCATCCGGACGGGCATCCTGGATTATCCGATCGTCTTTTTCGGCTGGGCGGAGCACTTCAAGCTAGAACCCGGCATGGACGTGAAAGACGGGGAAGTCGTCGAAGGGTCAGATCGTTCCGGGCTCCAATGGAAGGATGCTGTGGCGCTCATGGCAGAAGAGCCCGCGAAGGAAGCCGCCTCCCCCGAAGACGAGTCCTTCACGGTAACCACGGATCCCGACGAGGCGCTCGCTATCCTCGAGTCCCGCAAACACGACAGCGAAGTCTTGTCCCTTAATGACCGCGCGGCGGACATAATGGACACGGGCGACTACGACTCAGCGCGCCAACTCCTGCATCAGGCCCTCGAACTCAACCCTCGCTTTCCGGTCGCTTATGTAAATCTGGGCGCCTCCTACATGGAGCAGGAGCGCTGGGTCGAAGCGATTCCTTGGCTCGAAAAGGCACTGTCGATCGATCCTCAGGTCGAGGGTGCACGCGACGCTCTGGAGCGCTGTCGGGCACAGGCCGGGGCACTGGGTTCAGTTGGAGCAGGCGGTGGAAAGTCCCAACCGAGCACCCCGTCTGCCCAGGCGTCTTCGTCCGCCGATGTCGAGCCCAGTGGTGGGATCGGCATCGTTGCAGCTGTTGCCATGGCGATCCTATTGCTTGCTATGCTCGTCTGGTGGTTTGGGTAGCCATCTCCGCCGTCCGGACGCGGCTTGGGCGGAAAACGCCCGCCGCCACTTGGGAATCCCCAGCCAACCCTTCCGCGCTCGGCTGCATCCATTACCATTGCGAGTCGACTTTCCGCCGTCCGATTCCTCTTATTAAGCCATGACTGAGACTCAGACGCTCGACATCGAGCTAATTCAGCAGAAAATCAAGCAAGAAAGCGCCTTTGTTGACCGGCTGCTCGACGAAGTAGGCCGAGTCATCGTGGGACAGCGAACCATGGTGGAGCGGCTGCTCATTGGGCTGCTGGCAGACGGCCACGTTTTGATGGAAGGCGTGCCGGGCCTCGCCAAGACGCTTACCGTGAAGACGCTGTCCGACGCCATCGACACGTCTTTTCGGCGCCTACAGTTCACACCCGATCTGCTTCCGGCCGACCTGATCGGGACGCTGATCTACGATCCCAAAGATCAGGAGTTCAAGACGAAAAAGGGGCCCATCTTCGCCAACATCATTTTGGCGGACGAGATCAACCGGTCCCCGGCCAAAGTGCAGTCGGCGCTGCTTGAGGCGATGCAGGAGCACCAAGTCACGATCGGAGAGACCAGCTACAAGCTCGATGCTCCGTTCTTGGTCCTTGCTACACAAAATCCAATCGAACAAGAAGGGACGTATCCGCTTCCCGAGGCGCAGGTCGACCGGTTCATGTTGAAGCTCTCGGTCGGCTACCCAACGGGTGACGAAGAGCTACAGATCATGAGGCGCATGGCGGGTGGGTTCGACGCCCAAGTCAAACCCGTTGTGACCGGCGCCGAGATCCTAAGTGCTCGCGTTGCCACACAAATGATCTACATGGATCAACAGGTCGAGCGGTACATCGTTAATTTGGTGCTCGCGACACGTGATCCAGCGGACCACGGCCTGAAGGATTTGTCCGATCTCATCTCTTTCGGCGCGTCGCCCCGCGCGACCATCAACCTGGCCAAGGCCGCGCGCGCTCATGCGTTCCTTAACCACCGAGGCTTCGTCACTCCAGATGACGTGCGCGCCATTGGGATGGATGTGCTACGCCACCGTGTGATTCTCACGTACGAAGCCGAGGCTGAAGAGGTCACTCCGGAGGATGTAGTCACGCGAATCTTGAATACCGTCGAAGTGCCGTAGAGTCAGCCGATGATCCCGCGCGAGATCCTCAAGAAAGTACGCCGCATCGAGATCACCACTCGGGGGTTGGTCAACGATGTTCTCTCGGGTGAGTACCACTCGGCGTTTAAGGGTCGTGGGATGAACTTCGCCGAAGTGCGCGAATACCAGTACGGCGATGACGTTCGCTCCATCGACTGGAATGTGACTGCGCGCACAGGCAATCCCTTCGTGAAGATTTTCGAGGAGGAGCGCGAGCTTACGGTGATGCTCGTCGTCGACGTGAGCGCATCCGGCGACTTCGGTACACATCAGCAGCTCAAGGGCGAAGTTGCGGTCGAGATCTGTGCGCTCTTGGCCTTTAGTGCGATCAAGAACAATGACAAGGTCGGCTTGATCATCTTCTCGGATCACGTTGAGCAGTTTGTGCCGCCGCGGAAAGGAAAGCGACATGTACTTCGTGTGCTCAGGGAGTTGCTTTTCCACCGGCCCACCGGGAGGGGGACCGACATCACCGCGGCACTCGACTACCTGAATCACGTCCAGCGGAAGAAGGCGGTCACCTTCCTGGTATCGGACTTTCGCGACTCGGGCTTCGAGAAGGCGCTGGCGGTGGCAGGACGACGCCACGATTTGATTGCCGTTCGCATGAGTGACCAACGTGAGCGTGAACTACCACCGATGGGATTCGTGGAGCTCGAAGATCCCGAGACCGGTGAGCGTGTTGTTGTGAACACATCGAGCGCCCGGTTTCGCGAAGCGTTTACGAAGCGTGCTGAGGACGGACGCGTCGGCTTGGACCGTACCCTACGCCGATCGGGCGTTGATGTGATCGACATCGAAACTGGTAAGCCGTACGCGCAGCCTCTGACGCGCTTCTTCAAGGAACGCGTGCGGAGGGCGAGGTGATGAAGCGGATGCGACTCTCCCGTTTGCTACCGCTCGCGGTCGTGTGCGGAGCCATGTCGCTGAGTCCGCTCGCGATCGTGGCGCAGGAGGCAAGTCCGGCCGACGCTCGCCTTCGCAACACAGTCGACACCACGCAGGTTACTGTGGGAGACCGGCTCCGCTTGCTCGTGAGTATCGACCACTCTGCCGGCGCCCGAGTCATCTGGCCCGACTCGATCAGCGTCGCGCCATTCGAGGTACTGGGCGCACAAGCGACCCCACCCATTCCAGACGGAGACCGAGTTCAGTCCGGCCTGGTCCTGACCTTAGCTGCGTTCGAACTCGGTGAGCTAGAGATCCCGAGCTTCGACGTCGCGGTCGAGGGCCCAGGCGAAGCGTTCCAGACGCTTGCAACGGACCGCTTTGGGATCGAAGTGATTTCAGTGGGACAGGACGAGAGCGGCGACATACGCGACATCCGTGGTCCGCTGAGTATTCCCGTCGGGGTCGTGACGATCAGCATGTGGCTGTTGGTTCTTATTGCTGTAGCCGGGATGTCGTGGTGGCTCTACCGCCGCTGGCGGAAGCGTCCCGGAGCGCCTGACCTAACGCCGGCCGCACCACCGCGCCCGGCCGACGAGGTAGCGCTCGAAGCCCTGGCTCGCATCGAGGCGTCGGACCTGCTCCTACGTGGGGAGGTGAAGGAGTTCCACATCGAAATCTCGGACGTGTTGAGGCACTACGTCGAAGATCGCTTCGACGTACCCGCGCTCGAGATGACGACCCGTGAGGTGATGGATGGACTGGCAGGCGCTGACGTCGGGGGGGGCTTCGGTGACGGTCTTTTGCGATTCCTGGATCAGTGCGACTTAGTGAAATTTGCCAAGGCGCGACCCGACGCAGACGCGTCCCGGTCGGTCCTGGAACTGGGTCGGGAACTGGTGCGGATGGGTGGACCGAAACCAACGGCGTCTCCTACCCAACCTGCGGAGCCCGAGGCGGTGCAAGAAGAGACGTCTCCAGAAGAGACATCTCCAGAAGAGACGCCTCCAGAAGAGCCGCAGCCATGGGAAACGGGGCCCAAAGAATCGACCCCCGAAGCGTCAATCGCGGATACGACGACTTCAGATGATCCGCTCCCGGATGGACTCACTCCCGACCCATCGACCGGAGCAGACATCTGATGTTCCGTTTCGAAGACGCCTGGGTTCTAAGCCTCCTGCCCATCGTGCCCCTCATCTATTGGGTGGCTCACCGGATCCGGGGCGGCCGCCGTAGTGCAATCCGCTTCTCTGCCGTGGATACCGTACGAGAGTCCGGCTTGGGAGCTGGCCGCTGGCTGCCGCGCATTCCGGCCGTTCTGCGTGCGCTCGCGTTGGGCGCGTTCATCATCGCACTGGCGCGCCCCCAAACCGGCTCAACGACCGAGGAGGTCACCACTGAGGGCATCGACATCGTCATGGCGATGGACGTCTCGAGTTCGATGTATGCCGAGGACTTGGAGCCGAACCGGATCGAGGCGGCAAAAGCCGTGGGCGCTGAGTTTGTGGCGGGACGTCTGAACGACCGGATCGGCTTGGTCGCGTTTGCCGGGCAGGCCTTTACTCAAGCACCGCTCACGCTGGACCACGGAGTCGTGCAGGCACTGATGGGCGAACTCTCCGTCGGAATGATCGAAGACGGCACCGCCGTCGGGATGGGTCTCGCCACCGCGGTGAAGCGCCTGGAGGCCTCAGACGCCGCATCCCGGGTGGTCATTCTGCTCACTGACGGGCGCAGCAATCGTGGCTCGATCGGTCCCGTAACGGCGGCTCAGATGGCAGAGGCGCTAGGTGTGCGGGTTTACACGATCGGCGTAGGCACTAGCCAGGGCACGGCGCGCGTCCCCTACGACGATCCGATTCGGGGAAGACGATACGGTCAGGTGGAAGTCGACGTGGACGAGCCCACCCTCCAGGCGATCGCAGAACGCACGGGCGGGAGGTACTTCCGCGCGACCGACAACGAAAGCCTCGCCTCTATCTACGCCGAGATCGACGAACTGGAGCGCACCGAGATCAGCGTCGAGAACTATACGCAGTACGCCGAGCGTTACCCGACCGTGCTCGGTGGCGGACTCCTTCTACTCGTGTTGGGGGCGCTGCTGTCGCAGACCGCTCTCCGCACGCTGCCGTAGGGGGGGGCGCATGTTCAGATTCGGAGCGTCGGAGTCACTCTGGGCCCTGTTGGTGATTCCCGTTTTGGTACTTGGCTTTGTTTACGCGGCCCGTAGTCGTAAGCGAGCTCTAGCACAATTCGCCGAGGCGCCTCTTGTCGAAAAACTGACCGAGTCCGTTAGTCTGAAAGCACGTCGAGTGAAGACGGTGCTGACGCTTGCAGCTATTGGGCTCGCGCTCGTCGCTCTTGGCCGTCCTCAATTTGGCACCCGCGTCGAGACCGTGCGTGCAGTGGGTCAGGACATCATGATCGCGGTGGACCTTTCGCGGTCGATGATGGCAGAAGACGTACGGCCTAACCGACTGGAGCGGGCCAGGCTCGCGATCCTCCGTCTCATGAGTCAGTTGGACGGCGACCGCATTGGGCTAGTCGCATTTGCTGGCGATGCATTCGTGCAGAGTCCGCTCACCATCGACTACAGCGCCGCTTCGCTGTTCCTCGGCGCCATGGAGCCCGACTTGGTGCCCGTGCCCGGGACCGATCTTGGAGTGGCGCTGCGTGTATCACTCGATGCGTTGGCAGAGGCCAGGGAAGCTCGGGTACTCGTGGTTGTCACCGACGGCGAGGATCACGAGGAGACGTTCGACGCCGAGATCCAGCGCGCGCAAGCAAGTGGGGTGCAGATCCACATGGTGGGCATCGGGTCGCCCGATGGAGTACCCATTCCTGAGTACGACGTGGAGGGGAATCGGCAGGGGTTCATGCGAGACGAGGAAGGCAACGTGGTCACGACTCGGCTTGACGAAGCCACGTTGCAGCGGATCGCGCGGGAGACCGGAGGACGCTACGTCCAGGCGGCAGCGGGCGGCTCAGGCTTCGACGATCTGATCGACGAGATCGCAGGGGCCGATGGTGAAGCGCTCGACGATCAAGAGATCACACAATTCGAAGAGCAGTACCAGATCTTTCTCGGTGTGGCTTTATTTCTGCTTCTGCTAGAGATCGTGGTTCCGGACCGACGCAGGACCCGCGAGGCATGGTTGGGGAGGTTCGCATGAGATTCGACATCAAAATCGGGGTGAGCGCAGCCGCTTTCCTCGTGATCCTCGGCATCGGCACAACCGACGTGTCCGCTCAAGCCGGGCGCGCCAAAGTCGAAGAGGGCAACCGGCTCTACCAGGAGGGGCGCTTCGACGAGGCGCACGAGAGCTACCTCGAGGCTTTGGGCGAAGACCCGGAGTCTTCATTGATCCGCTATAACGACGGTAATGCGCTGTACCAAAGCGCCGATTTCCAACGCGCGCTGGAGGCGTACCAGCAAGCAGCCGAGTCCGGAGATCCCCAACTCCAGAGCGCGGCATGGTACAACCTGGGCAACACCCTCTATCGTGCACAGGAGCTAGAGCCAAGCCTCGAGGCGTACAAAGAAGCGCTGCGACAGAACCCCACCGATGTCGATGCGAAGCACAACCTGGAGCGTGTTCTCCAGGAGATGCAGGAGCAGGAAGAAGAAGAGAACGACGACAGTCAGGACGAAGAGAACGAAGACGAAGAGAACGATGACGAAGAAAACGAGGACGAGCAAAACCAGGATCAAGAGAGCGGGGATCAGGAGGGCGACGACGAACAGGAACCCCAAGACCCGGAAGACGAACAGGACGACGAGGGCCAACCAGACGAGCAGGACCCGCAGGACGGTGACGAGGACCCGCAGGATGAAGAGGGCCAGGGCGAAGCTCAGCCCAGCGAAACCGAGATGAGTCCCGAAGAAGCTCAGCGTCTCCTCGACGCCATCGAAGAAGACCCGGGCGACGTGAACCGAAAGCCGGCCGCCGCCCGCGGACGCAAGCCACGGAAGCCGTGGTAGGCAGCAGGCTGAGTGCGGGATGGACGGCGTCGGGGCACGGCGCCTGGGGTATCGCGCTGATGACCCTCGTCCTCCTCTTCGCGCCTAAGGCTGCAGAGGCCCAGAATGTGTCTACACGGGTTTACCTCACGCCCACGAGCGGCGTCCAGGTGGGCCGAACGTTCGTTGTAAACCTCGAGGTGAATGGCGCCCGGGGCTTCGACGAGCAGCTCATAGTCCCCAACTTGGAGCCGTACGCGACCTACCGGGGTGCAGGTTCGTCGACCAACATGCAGGTCGTTAACGGGCAAACCACGGTCGGCTTGGTCGTGCAGATCCGCTACGAGGCTGTGCAGGAAGGGACGTTCGAGATCCCGGCTATAGCCCTGCGCGCGGGCGGACAGTCGCTCACCACCAAACCCTTGGAGATCGCTATCACTGCGGGGCCACCGCCACCGCCTCCCGGAAGTGGTGCGAGCGAAAACACCGAAGCCGCAGGCATCGCGGCGTCAGACCTGTTCATCACGGCCACGGCCTCAAAGAGTGACGTTTTCGAAGGCGAGCCCGTGATCATGGAGTACCGGATCTGGACTCGGGTCGACGTGAACGGCTACACCGTGACGAGTTGGCCTGAGCCCGAGGGGTTCTGGGTCGAAGAACTCGATGAGGCCCAAGCCCAAACGGAGCCGCGCGAACGCAACGGGCAGCAGTACATTACTGCGTTGGTGCGTCGCGTTGCTTTGGTGCCTTCAGGGTCGGGGGAACGCCGGATCGATCCACTGACCATTGAGGCTCAAGTGCGGGTACAGCGGCAGACGAACGATCCAATGGACCGGATCTTCGGAAGATCGCTTCGGGGTGCGATCCAGCCGACACCGGTCTCGGCGAACCCCGTGAACATCACCGTTCGGCCTCTGCCGCCCGGACGTCCTCAGCCTTTCAGCGGTGTGGTGGGTTCGTTGAGTCTGGACGCGAGTCTGGACCGCGACACTGTCGATGCCAACGACGCGGTCACGCTGACCGTCCGCATGATGGGCAGCAGCAATCTTCGTTCGATACCCGAGCCGGTGCTCGACCTACCCGACGACTTCGAAGTTTTTCCCCCGGAGGTCTCGACAAGCACACGTCGTTCTGGGGCCGGTATGTCCGGCACGCGCACGTACGAGTATGTGATGATTCCTCGCGCGCCTGGTACGCGTACAATCCCGGCCATCACGCTCGGGTACTACGACGCCGAGGCAGGGGCCTATCGCACCGCATCGACGGGCGACATCCCGCTCCTTGTGACCGGCACGGTTGCAGACGGCACCACGACCGCGGGGGCGCGGGGTGGGGTCACCGAGCTACGTCGAGACATTCGCTTCATCCGGCTCGGAGACGGTGACCTTCGGCCCACTCGTGGGGGCGCGTTCGACAGCCCAATCTTCTGGCTGCTGTTCCTTCTTCCGTTGACCGCTGTCGCGAGTTCGTTCGGGCTCCGCAAACACCAGAACCGACTTGAGCTCGACGTGGGCTATGCACGCGGAAGACGCGCCGGCCGTATGGCCAAGAAGCGTTTTGCCGAGGCGAATCGGCTGGCCACGACCGACGACCCGCGAGCGTTCTACGCCGAGGTTGCGACAGCGCTCCGTGGCTTTGTTGCCGACCGTGTGAACACAGCTGAGGCCGGCCTGCAAACCGCCGAGTTGAACGCCGTGCTCGGAGCGCGTGGCGTACAAGACACAACTGCGACCGACCTGATCGATTGCCTTGATCATTGCGATCGCCAACGGTTCGCACCGCCCACCTCGGACGCATCCGAACGGAGCAAGTTTCTGGACCGCGCCAGTGCACTGATGACGGCGTTGGATCGGGAGATGAAGCGGTGAAGGGCTTGGTGTCTTGGATTAGAATATCATCGCTATCCGTCTTTGCAGTAATTGTTTGCGTCGCTTTGTCTCCTGTATCGCTTCAAGCCCAAGAAGGCATCTTCGAACAGGCGAACGCACACTACGAGGCGCAGGACTATCCCGCGGCAATCGAGTCGTACGAGTCCGTACTCGCCGGTGGCTTCGAGAGTCACGACCTCCATTACAACCTCGCGAACGCCTACTTCAAAGAGGGCGATCTGGGTCGCGCGATCTTGAGTTGGGAGCGGGCGCTTGCCATCGAACCAGGCGACGAAGACGCGCTCGCGAATCTCGAACTCGCGAGTTCAATGACGGTCGATGCGATCGAACCACTCCCTCGCTTTTGGCTTCTGTCAGTGGTGTCGTGGTGGGTCGAGTTGGTGCCACGCACGCTCCTGATACTTCTGGTCACGATCGGGTGGGTCGCGCTGTGCGGTGGAGTTGTCGCCCGGGTGTTGGGTCGCAGCGAAGTTGTGCGCTGGAGTGGCGGCTGGCTCGCCGCGATCGGCCTCGCTTTGACCGTCGTGCTCGGAGCCAATCTGGGTGTAAGAGAACTCGGTGTCGGTCGCGCCGAGCGTGGTGTGATTCTCGCGGACGTTGTCCCGGTGCGATCCGCTCCCACGGACGACGACAACCTCACCGTGTTCGAAGTGCACGAAGGCACGCGCATCCGTATCGACCAACGCACGGACCAGTGGGCCGAGATCGTGTTGGACGATGGGAAGGTGGGTTGGGTGCCGACGGGAGTGATGGGGGTGGTCTAGGAACGGCTTCCTCAGACCCGTCGACCGGGAATGGCGTCGACCAACGGTCACCCCGGTAGCAACGGAATCCAACGATGGCTAACGGAGCCTAGGGCAAATCCGACGAGGCCCAAAACGAGGGCTCCCTTTAACGCCCCCACCCCGTATCGAGCATCCTCGCAGTCGTCTCCGCACCCTATCTGAGAGCTGAAAGCCTCAAAGATGGCGCCAAATGGCAATCCCATGAGGGCTCCTCCCTTGGTCCATCGACGAGCGAGGTTCCTTTGCACGTCGAGGCGCTGGACAGACCTGGAACTGAGTCGCCACGATTGTCCACTCTGCTCTATCTGAAGCGAGTCAGCTGTTACGCTGAGCACTACCGCGCTATCGACGACGAGGCCAGGCGCAGCCAAGCGTACAAAGTCCCCTGCCTTGAGAACCTCAACGAAGACCGCGGCGTTGCTTTCCTGAGCCGCGGCGGTCCGAGGGGCGGTTACAAGCAGCGAGGTGAGTAACGAGAGGGTGAAGAGGCTTACCATGCACTGCGATTTCACCGAAACTCCTTGGGCGGAGGGCGTCCCGACCTGGTCTTGATGACGAGGACTCCGTTAGTGCCACGTCCAAATCGGATTTGGGCCTCAAATGAGTCCAAGAACTGCATCGACTCAATGACGGTTGGATCGAACGACGCGAGGACGGTGCCCGGTTGGGACAGGCGGAGTCCGTCGAGGTACACCGCAACCATGGGGCACCCACTCCCTCTACGGATTGAGGCGATGCACAGCGTGCCAGCGGGCGTTAGTTGGACGCTTAGGCCTGGGAATTGTGCGTTTCGAAGCAGCCCTTCAAAGTCGATCACGCGCGGCAGGAGCGAATCGATTTCTGCGACCGTCAATTCATCGAAACGCGACGTGACACGCCGGGTCCGTTCCTGCTGCCTAGTGCGCACCCGAACCTCAATTGCGTCCAAAGTGAACACCTCTGTTCCCAATCGCACCGTTAGGTCCAGTAAATCACCGCTTGCGGTGTCCAGCGTATCGACTCGCGTTGTGTATCCGAGCATGCTGGTCGTCAAGACAACCCGTCCGGCCCCCTGGCCCTGGACTCTAAACTGCCCAGCGTCATCCGTCAGAGATGACGATCCTCGCTCGGACTGCTCAACACGAGCGCCGGCGATCGGTTCACCCGAAAGGGCGTCAATCACGGTCCCCGCTAGGTCTATCGGTACCGACCATTCGACATAGAGGGGCTCGGCCTCGCCTACCGGAGGGTCGGGGAGTCGAACGATCCGACTTTGGATTCTCTCCGCATCGGCTTGCAGCGTTAATCCAGGTGCTCTTGGGACGCCGCAGAACACATAAAGACCGTTGCCGTCAGTCAGAGCAATTGCGAGTAGCACATCGCCGAAGTCTGCGCTTCGAAGCGTAACGGACACGCCGGGCATGGGGTTGCCGGTAAGGAGGTCCCGTACGGACCCGTGCACACTGTTGGGTGAGTCCGCTTCAGTGCAGGACGAAGCTGTCCTGACGGACGCCTCTTGGGCGACGACAGCACTGCCCGTAGAGCCCATCGCGACGACGATCGCCAAAACGGTAACTGGTCGCACGTCAATCAGCCCTTGCGACCCACGTGAGAGACCGATATTCGCACACCTCCCATTGTGGCCTTCATAGTTAGAGAATGGGAACCCTCTATGATAAACGAACTAGGCTAGGACGCTCGCAAACGCCAGTACTCGTCTTCGTTGGAGGGCCCGCCGACGGGGCTGGTCTTGGAACGGCTCCCACTGACCCCGTCAGTCATAGGTTGAGAAGAAGATCCCCAGGAACGCCAAGAACCCGATACCCACCGCACCGCTTCCCCAGAGTGCGGGCACGCTGCTTAGCCCCGCTACCGCGTGCACTCCGTGCTGCGCACCGCCGGGATCGATCTGAGTCGTGGAGCCGTAGTTCCAAGTCTGCTCAGCAACGTTCACGACGTCGTAGCGTGCGCCGAAGAAGCCCTGGTCGAGCACGTTCACCCTCAACCCGAGTGTGTAACCCAAAGATCGACTTCCTTCGAAAATGCCGTTTGCGGCGTGATTGAAGAATCCGGGCAGGGCCTCCACCGAAACGCCCTTGGTGCCCACCCAGCGACGAACACGAGCGCGGACGAAGTAGCGGGTGCGCGCACCAATTTCCAACGCTAGGGTGCCGCCAACGGCGGTCTTTTCACTTCGGTTCCAGGCGTATCCAACCTCCAAGGCCGCAGCGTGACCGAACTCACGGATCGGAGACTCCCCGGGTCCGAAGAACTGCGCCGTATCCGCATATACCGTCCGGAATTGGCGGGTCGTGTTCACGAGCGGGAGCGATCCGCGCAGCTCGTAGATCCAAAAACCCTGACACTCTGGTAATGGCCGTCCTCGAAAACAGCCGTGGCGGGGTGGGGGAGCTTCACTCTCTTGAGCCCTGAGGTCGACTCCTGAGCCGAGTAACAACATGGCCAGCCCACAAAGGGCGGCACGCGCGAAGGAATTCATGAGAGCCTCTATTTCAGTAGTCCATCAAGGGCGCGGAACGTGGCATATAGCTCCTGACCCTGAATTGGCGGATCGACGTGTTGAGCACCCACGAACACGAGGTTGAAAATCCGTGCGAGTCGGAGCGAATCTGACTTGGACTGCTTGTTCGCTTGTAAGAGCCGTTCGACTGTCGCGAGGCGCGTATGGTCGACACGCTCTTGAACGGCGCGCACTTGCTCCTCGTGGTGGGCCCATGAACGCATGGCTCGCTCGAGGCCCGCGACACCCAAGTCGGAGGCCGCACGGTTGAGTTTGCGCAGCCGATCCATGGCGTCGCCCGCACCTTCTTCCACCACGACGATCCGATCGGTAGCCCGCTCCTCCCACACCTCCAAAAGGGCATCGACAAAGCCCTCGCGGCTCCCGAAGTGATGGTAGAACGACCCCTTCGTCCGTCCCACGCGGGCGCACAATAGGTCGACCGTGAGTGCACCGTGACCCTCGGTCTCGAGCAGCTGGAGCCCGGTTTCGATCCACTCGTCAGATGTCGTGGGTGTCATATGCAGGCAGGGGTTAGAGTCTGAACCATACCATACTGTATGGTATGTCCACAGTTTTCGCAATAGCGGGGACTGGATTGGGGTCGCGCGCATCTTTGTGTTGTTCGCAGTCCCCGATGACCGGGGACAGCGTCGGGATCTACTGATTAAGCCAATCATCATTGGGCTTGGCGAGCGGTAGAAGGTAGAAACGGGGGAGTCCACAATTGCGGGGACTCCCCCGTTTCACCGGGCCGTTCGCTTGGTCGACTAGTTCGCGGCCTCCGCTGCCGCTGCCGCCATCCGCTCTTCCCGAGCCCGAGTCAGGTGCGGCACGAGTCCCAGCATCCTCTGAATCAGCATGATCTGTCCGCGGTGATGCATCTCGTGCTCTTTGACCGAAAGCATCATCTCGAGCCGTCCCTTAGGGGGCAGCGAAAACGAGTCGAATGAGACGCTCTCGGCCAGGAAGTCATCGGAGAGGCCCTCGACGAACGTTGCCCAGATCTCACCCTCGCGTTCGAGCAACGCGATGACTTCGTCTTTCGTACGGGGCATAGCCTCTTCCTCGACCAACGCACCCATCATGGCTGGGAAGTCGAAGCCGTCAAAGTCCGAACGCTTCTCGACGGCGTGCACGCGATGCTGGAAACGGTGAATCAACGCGACGTGGGTGAGCATTTTCTCGACGGTCCTGCAACCCTGCGCCGGACAGAAGTCGTACTTGTCTTCTGGTATTTCGCGAGCCGCTTCAAGCGTGTTGTTACGAACGGTGCGAAAGCTCTGCGCGAGCTCCGTGGATCCATAGCGGGCCATGCGTGCGCTCCAACGGTGGGGTGAGGGGGAAAGCAACCTAACACTTGTCTTTCCACGACCTGCCGGCGTACCGTCCCGAATCGCCAGCTCCACCAGAATCCATTGTTGCCGCCCGAACTCGAGTCGCCTCGTTGAATATGCTACGGTCCAGCCTTGCCACCCTCGTTGTCACTCTCCTGTTACTTCCTGCTTCAGGGGCAACTCCTGCCGCCGCTCAAGCAACCGTCGACGGGTCACTCTTTTCGTCCCTGCACTACCGCAACATCGGGCCGTTCCGCGGCGGTCGCGTGACCACGGTAACTGGCATCCCGGGACAGCCGTTCACGTACTACATGGGCGCGACGGGCGGGGGCGTATGGAAGACAACCGACGCTGGCACCACCTGGGACAACATCTCCGACGGATATTTCAACACGACCGGGGTCGGTGCCATCACGGTGGCTCCGTCAGACCCGAACATCGTCTACGTCGGAACGGGCGAGTCCCCTGTGCGGGGCGTGAAGACCTCACACGGTGACGGTCTATATAAGTCGACCGACGCGGGCGTGACATGGACGCACTTGGGCCTCGAAGCCACGCGCCACATCAGCAAGATTTTCGTGCACCCCGACAACGCCGACCTCGTGTACCTCGCAGCACAGGGGAACCCATGGGGGCCCAATGAAGAGCGTGGTCTCTACAAGTCGACCGATGGCGGCGTGACGTGGGAGAAGATCCTTTTCGTCAACGAAGACTCGGGGATCGTCGATTTGAGCGTCGACGCCCACAATCCGCGCATCATGATTGCGACCTCATGGGATTTTGGGCGTAAGCCCTGGGTGGTGCGCAGCGGGGGACCGGGGAGCCAGGTTCACAAGAGTACGGACGGCGGGGCCTCGTGGAAGGAGATCACCGCAGGCCTCCCCGACCTCAAGGGCAAGATCGGCGTGGCCATCAGTCCGGCGAACCCCAACATCGTCTACCTGGCCATCGAAGCGGTGCCCGGCGAGGGCGGCGTCTATCGCTCGACGAACGGGGGCGAGTCGTTCCGCCAGGTGACCGACGACGCGCGTACGTATGCGCGCGGCTGGTACTACTTGCACATCATTGCCGACCCGCAGGACGAAGACGAAGTGTGGGTGCTGAACAGTGGCGCGATGAAGTCGATCGACGGGGGAGCCAGCTTCACGCGGATCCCTGACAGCCACGTCGACCACCACGCGCTGTGGATCAACCCCGAGAACTCCAACATCATGATCAACGGGAACGACGGAGGTGCGTCGGTAACGCTGAACGGGGGACAGACGTGGTCCAGCGTCATGAATCAACCTACCGCACAGATGTACCGCGTCATTGCCGACAACACCTTTCCGTACCGGGTCTACTCCGGGCAGCAAGACGCGAGCGGTATCGTGATCGACAGCCGCACGTTGGGTGGGGGCATCGGCCAGACGCATTGGACGACAATTCGTTCCGGCGAGTCGGCCACAGTTGGGCTCAACGTCGACGATCCGAAGTTCGTGTACACGACCTTCTTCGCCTCTTTTCTTGGCGAGTGGGACCGCGACACGCACGCGTACCGGATGGTCCGCCCCTACCCTGAACGCGTCACGGGCGAGCAGCCTAAGAACCTTAAGTACCGCGCCAACTGGAACGGTCCGGTCATGGTGTCTCCGCACGACCCCAGCGTCATCTATTACGGCTCGCAGTATGTCATGAAGTCCACTGACCGAGGCCGCAGTTGGGAAGTGTTGAGCGAGGATCTGACCCGCAACGACACACTAC
Organism: Phascolosoma agassizii; assembly: GCA_035593235.1. NCBI lineage: Eukaryota > Metazoa > Annelida > Sipuncula > Phascolosomatiformes > Phascolosomatidae > Phascolosoma > Phascolosoma agassizii. Next base: position 21,465 of record JAVJHY011684898.1, read on the forward strand.
ATCAGGGGATGGGCGGCGGTCCTGTTTCGAATGAACAGATCACGGCGGAGAGCTACAACAACCTGTTCAACATTGAGGAATCGCTGCTGACCGAAGGCGTGATCTGGGCGGGCTCAGATGATGGGCTGCTCCATGTGACGCGCGACGGTGGCCAGAGTTGGACCAATGTCACCCCGAGCGATCTTCCCGAGAGCATCATCAACGTGGTCGAACCATCACCACACGATCCGGCGACGGCCTACTTCGCGGCCGCGGGCTACAAAATGAATGACTTCACGCCCTACATCTACAAGACAAACGACTACGGACAGTCGTGGACGAAAATTGTCTCTGGCATTCCGGGCAACACGTTCGCTCGCTCTGTGCGCGAAGATCCAGATCGTCGTGGGCTGCTGTACGCTGGAACCGAGACGGGAATGTTCATCTCCTTCGACGATGGAGCGAACTGGCAGGACTTCCAGCTGGACCTGCCGGAGGTGCCGATTACCGATCTGCGGGTACGCCAAAAAGATCTGGTTATCGCAACCCAGGGCCGTTCGCTCTGGATCCTCGATGACCTGACGCCGGTGCATCAGATCAGCGATCAAGTGGCTAGCGCGGACTACTACCTCTACGACCCGCGCGACACCTACCGCGAGATTGCGCGTGGCTATTACGCCGAAGGGGGCCCAGGTGAGAATCCACCGGGAGGGCTCCAGGTCAACTACGTGTTGAACGCCGACGTGGACGAAGACACGCCCATAGCTATGGAGATCATTGACTCGAGTGGCCGCGTGATTTTTGGCGAGTACACGGATGACTACCGGCCGGACTGTGAAGCATCACCTCGCCGGAAGTCACTCACCCGGAAGAAGGGCGCGAACCGTTGGAGCTGGAATCTTCAGGTCGGACGTTTCGCCTGCCTCGAAGAGTTGACTCGCACGTCGCGGAATCTTAGCGCGTACACCGCGGCGCCCGGGAGCTACCAAGTCCATCTGAGGATTGGCGAAGGCGACAACGTCTTCAGTCAGAAGCAGGACTTCGAGGTCATGATCGACCCGCGCATCGAAGGGATCGCGGTCGACGCCGAGGCCGAATACGCAGAGCTCGATCGACTCTCGGCGTCACTGTACGAGGCTGCGACCGAGATGGCCGAGGGGGTCATGGAGCTGCGCCGCATTCGACAACAAGTTGATTTTGCGATCGAGGTTGCGGGCAGCGATCCAATGTCGGGCTCCGGTGCGGTCACGGAGCAGGGGACCGCGCTCAATGGTACGATGGACGCGTGGATCGAGAAGATTCTGCAGAAGGAACTCAAGACCGGTCAGAACAACTACATGTACGAGGCACGTCAACTCGTGCGCTTCAAGGACCTCTTGGGGCGGATGGCGGGCGCCAACGTCCCGGTGACGGAAGGCGTGAAAGAAGTCACTGGCGACTACATCCAGATTTGGAGCGACATCGAGACCGAACTCCAGGTGATTCTGAACGAGGATGTTGCGGCGTTCAACGAGACGTTACGAGCGGCCGGTCTGCCAGAGATCTACTTGCCCAGGCCGGTGTCGTAGGGCCTACGGCCTTCCCGACGTCGTGAGGGCCGTCAGTCCCCGCCGGGCATTCCAACGACACGGGCCCCCTCGGGCATCGTCAACTGTGCATCGTCGAAGGGCTCCGAGAACGAGACATTCGTTACCCACGCCTCGTTCTTGAAGTCGCCCTTTTTACCTTCGGTGACCCAGTAGCCGTCGAATCGCGTTGGGACCGTGAGGCCGTCGACCGTGACGTAGTCCTCGTAGTAGAACAGCGTCTCGTTGCCGGCCGGGCGTCCTCCGAAGGTGACCGTGTACCGGATCGCCCGGAGCTGGTCGCTCACTTTGTCCACGTACAACGTGTAGGTGTCTGACGCATCGCCGACGTCGGGCTCATAGCCAACCTTGACCATGTCGTACATGACGCCGTCTAGCTCTTGGTCCGGCAGCGTCTCGTAGACGATCCCAGGATCGGCCAGCACGAACGGAATGCTCGAAAAGTAGTAGCCCGTCGTAGCCCAAAACCGTGGATTGATGCCCTCGGTCTCAGCCGGGTAGATCCACGCATCGTGGCCGTCCCAGGCCATGCGACCTTCATAGGGCTGAGCGTCTTCAAATGGTCCGAGCGAAACGATGTCATGATACACACGCCGCGACCGGTTGTCTGCGACCATTACGGTCTTGAACTGAACGTCCGATCCGACGTTCGAATATTCCCAACCATAGGAGCTGGTAGCCGCGGCATACCACGTTTGGAGACCCCCGGCCGCGTTGATTGCTCGGAGGGTGATCTGGCCGCCGTCGCTGGCCTCAAGTCGGGCCGTCGCTGCTGTACTTTGTTCTGCGACCCAGCCCGCGTCCCCATCTGTCGCTCCAGCATCGCTGGCGGCCGATCCCGATCCGTCGGGGGCGCAGCTTTGGAGCCCAATCCCGATTCCTGCACAAAGCATAGCTGCAGTAGAAAGGTGGAACGCACTTTTCGAAGCGTAGCTAAACATGGGACTCACAGTCTCAAGTTGGACCCGTTACCAAAGTGACGCGGGGACGACCAGGTTAACCCGGCCGCCCCCGCCTTACTAAGTAATGACGCGTGTCGGGTGCGCCGATTGCCTACATCCCCATGGGGATGTTGAGGCGGGTGTTCTCCCACTCCATCGTGATTACGCCACCAGCCGCGCCATACGTCAGCATTTCGACCATACCGGACGTCGCTTCGGCGTTGACCATGAAGCTTCCGACGTTCGTGGCCGTGATGCCGTCGTCGATTGGGATCCCCCACCGCTCGGCGTTGCTGTTCACGAAGATTTCCCAGCTGTCGGTACCAGGAACCGCATAGAGCGAGTAGCTACCGGGCTCTAGGGCGATGCCGCCCACCGTGGCTGCGCTGGTCAAGTGCAGCGCCGTCGCCTCGTTGGCACCCATGCGCCAGGTCTCACCGTAGTTCTCAAGCTCGCCGAAGATCGTGCGGCCCTTCGCTGAGGGAGCGCCCCAGCACAGAACACCGACGTCTCCACTGAGTTGGATGGCCATCAACGGACTCGGGCGCTCTGCGGCTTCCGCTAGCGTTCCCCGGGCGAGGAAGCAGGAAGCTTCTGGGCCCGTTGCCGCCATGGTCGCCTCGCCACCACCTGCGGCTGCGGCGTCCATGTCGTCGCCCATCTCGTCGTGGTCGGCCTCGGCAGACGCGCCACAGGCCGTTGCTATGAACGCTGCGCCAAGCAGGGCGTAGACAGTCCGATTCCGAATCATATCAATCCAAACCTTGTGAAGTGGTAGGCCACCGGAAGCCTCCGGCGGATCCTGGAGACCCGGGCATTGAGAGACATATAAGCTGGATGAGGTGGGAGATTACCGCAATCGGAGTCCAGGAACATCCTAGGGGATGCGTCCACATTGGTGGCGAAGGGAGAGGCCCTAAGAGACGCTGCCACACGGATTATTGCCGCTTAAACGATCCCGTACGTTCAATGACCACATCTAACCCGAGGACTGTCTTGGGAAGCCGCCGGCTCGATGAGGCTTTGTTTACATAGACCTTGAGACACGGCCGGCCGCTCGCCTTTGCGCCCACGGCAACGCCGGACACACCCGGCATGTCGATCACCTTCCGTGTCAGCTTGTCTTTGGCGCGACGGATTTCGGACATTGGCACCGGCTTGACCTTCCGCTTACGGCTCGCCATCGATCTCGACGTCGAAGCGGTCCAGCACGAAGTCGATTGGGCTAATGATTGTGGTCAGGCTGCTGCCCCCGAAAAGAAGGCCGATGGGTCGGCGATCGTCGGCTCCACCCTCGGCCACGACCAACGAACCCGAGTCTCCAGGGGCGCTGAACTCACTCGAGGATCCCGATACGATGATCTGATCCTCGAAGCGGGCGATTCCCACTCTATAGTCCACGTTCACTGTCGCGAAGATGCCGCTGACTCGACCGCTCGTGAGTCCGGTGGTGCGACCGAATTTCTGCACCCGCGTCATCAACTGGGCCATCATCCGTTCGCTACGCGGAGTGCCGTAGCCGTCCGCGGGGGTGCTGTTACTCATGCTCTCGGCCGTCACATTGGCGATCGCGGCGTCGATTCGGTTGACGGGGCACCGGAGGGCTCCACAGAACTCGATCATCTCAAAGTCGGCGAGCGTCCCGATTGCGTCGCTCGGATTCTGACCGCCGTCCAGGCTTCCCGGCTGGAGGATTGCGTCGCCTAGGTTTGCTCGGTTCGAGTTTGCGAAGACATGGTTGTTCGAAAGCGCGAAGACCTCACTCCCGTTTGTGACGCGGGCGCCGATCGTGCCGGCGGTCACGTCTTTCTGTCCAGACGAGACTCCGATGGGCACGGGTCGGGGGAAGTGACCCTTACGATTGACCTCTTCGGACGTCGCGTTCCACAGTTCGGCCGGAGCAACCCCAGGCACGAGTGCGTAGAACTTGCCCGTCACTTCGTTCACCGTGGGGACACCGTCCAAGGCAGCCGGTACGCCCAGAATGCCTCCGTTCGACAGGTACACCTTTACGACCGACTGGCCATTAGGTGCGAGCCCAATCGCGGTGCCCACAACTCCTGGAATCGAAAACAGATCTCCTGAGTGCGCCTCCATTGCAGACAGGGCCATCGCCAACTGCGCGACCTGGTCTTGGGGGAGGGGTTCGGCGAACTCCAAGCGATCCGTAAGAAAGCCGGGACCGACGGGCAGGAGCAGGTCGGCTACGAGCGCCAGCACGGGCGCGAGTCTGGATGTCAGAGAGAAGCGCATGTATACACGTACGAGCAAAAGGCCTGCCCGGTTCCAAAGTCTCGCTGCAGGACCCATGGCTTTCACCAACTGTGGCGCCTACGATAGGCGCCTTATGAGTCTTGATCGGCGCCGGTGCCGCCCCCTTCCGGTCTGTTGCGCCCTATGGTTTACGGGCTTTTTCGTCCTAGGGACGCAGCTGTCGGTGTCACCGCTGGCTGCGCAGGTCGCCGGGGGACAGAGGGGCGCCCAAGCGACCGCGCCGATGAATCCCGACGCGATGCCGCGGCCGACGGCCTATGCGGCCCGGACCACCGAGTCCATCGAAGTCGACGGTATGCTCGACGATGCGGCATGGGCCGCCGCGCCCGTCATCAACGAATTCACGCAGCAGAAGCCCATTGCGGGTGAGCCAGCAACCGAACTCACCGAAGTCCGAATTCTGTACGACGACGACAACCTGTATGTCGGCGCGGAGATGTTCGACGCGAGTGAGAGCGGTCCGATCATCGCGACGTTGCAGCGTGATCCGAACACCCGAGATGGCGACGCATTCGGATTTTCGTTCGACACTCGTGGCGAAGGGAAGGGGGCCTACTCTTTTTTCATCAATCCAGGCGGTGCGGTTCGCGACGTTCAGACGTCGGATGACGGACGCATCAACAACGCGGCTTGGAACGCCGAGTACACTCTGCGCACCCGCGTCCATGAGGCAGGATGGACGGTCGAGATCGCGATTCCCTGGTCGGCCCTCCGCTTCGACGCCACGACGGACGCCCAGGTATGGAAGATGAATCTGCTCCGGCGCATCCGACGGAAGAACGAGGACTCCGTCTGGGCGCCGATGGATCGTCAGTGGCAGTTGTACGTCACGTCGCGCTCGGGCACGCTCCTCGGACTCGAGGGCCTAAAACCCAGTCGCAACTTTTCGATCAAGCCCTTCGTGTTGACGGCCGAGCCGTCGGGCTCGTTGCAAGTCGATGAACCGACCCACTTCGATGCCGGTGTCGACCTCAAGTATGGCCTCACACCGGGCCTGACTCTCGACCTCACCGTGAACACCGATTTCAGTCAGGTGGAGGTTGATCAGCAGCAGGTCAATCTGACCCGCTTCTCGCTCTTCCTTCCGGAGAAGCGCGAGTTCTTCTTGGAAAACGCAGGCGTCTTCCAGTTCGGGGATCAGGGCCAGCGCACGCAGCGCAACGGAGCGTCGAACAGAGATTTCACGCTTTTCCATTCTAGACGGGTTGGGCTCACCCCCGTTGGGACACCGCTTCCGATCCTAGGAGGCGCTCGAGTGAGTGGAACCGCTGGGCCCGTATCCGTGGGTTTGCTCAACATGCAGACGCGGTCGGAAGACAGTTTCGCTGCCGAAAACTTTACCGTAGCGCGTGTTCGGGGCGAGGCTGCCGATGGGTTGAGCGTCGGTGGGATTTTCGTGAACCGCACCGCGACAAGCGGCGTCGATTCCGACAATCAGAGCTTCGGTGTCGACCTCGACTACCAGGCATTCAACAACTACTTCACCGTCCAGTCGTACCTGGCGGGCACGCGCGCTACGGACGAGGAAGGCGTACGGCTCGATAGCGGTGTTGCCGGTCGGGTGTCGGCTTCCTGGCGGGACCCCTTCTGGGAATTCGTGGGAATGCTGCGTCATTTCGACGATGCCTTCAATCCTCGAACCGGGTTCATTCGGCGCAGGGGTGTGCGTCATCTATACGGCAGTGCAGGTGTCCACCCCAGAGGTTCGTGGCCCGTCATCCAGGAAGTGAACCCGTACGTCGAGTGGCACAACTTCACGACCTTGGGGGGCGATATCGAGACCCGTGAGGTGGTTGCCGGACTCGACTTCGACTTCAACGATGGCGCCATGGCACGCTTGAGCGTTACCGACGTTTTCGAACGTGTCGACGATCCGTTCGATGTGCGCCAGGTCACGGTCCAACCCGGCGGCTACAACTTCCGTGAGGCCTCAGCGAACTACACGTCGAGTGGAGCGCGGCCGCTGTCGGGGCGCGTAACCGTGTCCGGTGGCGGGTACTTCGGGGGAGACCGCTTCAGCATCTCGAGTAGTGTGTTGGGACGGGTGGGTTACCGCCTGTTGATGACGGGCTCCGCCCAACACAACCGCATCGAACTTCCCGGCCAGGCGCCTACGACTGCAGACGTCTTCTCGGGGAAAGTTGACGCGTTCTTTTCAACGCGGCTCCTAACGAGTGCGTTTGTGCAGTACAACGAGGCTACCGGGGAAGTCGTGACCAATGTGCGCTTGAATTGGATTCATGCGCCGCTGTCCGACTTGTTCATCGTGCTCACGGAGCGTAGGGACACCGACCTAGGGGTCGTGTTAGATCGCTTCATCACGCTCAAGTTTACGAAATTGCTTTCGTTCTAACCTGGGGCGCTGCGCCGAAGCGGTCGGGTCAGGCAGGTTGGCCCGCCACACCCTTTCACGCTGATCTCGCTACCGGCGTAGACGGTCACTTCGACGCCTGCCTCTTCCAGTCGCCCGCGTGTGATCGGATTCCCGTCGACCATGAGTGCGCGGCGTGGACCCGTAGCAAGCACGTTCGCGCCCATCGTCTCAAACTCTTCGTCCGGCACTTCGACGAGTGCGAACCCGAGTTCGAGCAATCGTTCTCGAAAAGGCACAGGCACAAGCGGCGAGTAGACGAGGGCAAGGTCATCGGCGATCGGACTGATGATCGACATCAAATGAAAGACGTCACCCGGCCCCTTCCAATGGGGAAGAGGTACCACGAGGAGTTCGGAAGTCACGCCCTTGAGGAGTGAGCTCAATTGACGGATGCCTTCGGAGTTCGTCCGGTAGCCGCGGCCCACTGCAGCGACATCGGGTCGCAGCCAAACGAAGTCTCCACCTTCGAGGCAACCGTCGTCTTCGATCGCACCAAGCACCGGTAGGTCTGACCGCTCGGCAGCCCTGCGCTGGGCTGCGGGCTCAGCCGATCGCTCAGTCTTGCCCATGCGGCATAAGATGAGGCCGAGATCCGTAACGATTGATGAGTCCCTTACATAGATACTGTCACTGCACAGACCACTAGAGGCGGGGAGGATATCGATTTTGGCGCCTGACGCTCGAATGAGCTCAACAAATTCATCGAACTCCGCGACAGCTCGACCGAAGTCCGGGCGCCCTAGATAGCCAAGGGCCTGCCACTCTTCGTTGATCCAGGCTTGGCTGCGGAAGGCGTCACGCACGTGCCGAAGCCAGACGCGTTGGAGCGTGCCGACCTCAGAGTGGGCTGTGGTCATACTAGAGCAGCGGCTGTCCTGCCTCGAGACGCTTGTACGCCGTCCAGCCCAGCCCCTCGGTAACCGAGGCCGCGATGCCAGCCCGCACCACCTGTCCGGCGATTGGCGTCCAACGTAGCAGTAGCCCCGCTCCCCCCTGACCGAGAACGCGCCCGAGGCTCGCGTACATGGTGGAGCGGATGGCAGCGCCCGAAACGTCGGCACCGAACTCGTAAGCCAGCGCCGAGATCATGGCGATCTGAATCGGCATGATCGCCAACGCGTCCGACCCGGGGATCAGCGACATGGCCGCAGCACCCGATGCCGTCGCCGCTGCCCCATGGATGATGAGGGCGCAACGCGCTTCACGGTCTTCCGTCTTTTCGGCTTCGTCCACCCTATTCTCCCAATCCTGGTTCGGTCCCACCTAGTCCGGTCCCGGCTCTCCCCTCACTACGGGTCTCGACCGTTTTGTGTTCCACCCGCATCAAGAGGACACAATCTCCATCGTCGTGGTCATCTTGATACATCCCTCAAGCGTCTTGTAAACAGGACACTTGGGCGGATGCACGGAGTGGGCCCGCCAAGCCTCTTCCTCTTTGTCGGGGTCGTTGAGCACGAGCGTGTAGGCGACCCGGATCGCCTTGATCACCAGGACGCCATCCTCGTTGTGGATGTCTCCTTCGACGCTGCATGTCAATTTGTCGTTGCCTGCCGGGATCCCGCGCGCCTCCAGCGCGCCACCTAAGGTTCCCGTTAGTCAGCCACCGGCGGCGGCCACGATGTAGTCGAGGGTGGTCGCCACGGGAGTGGTGACGTTGACGTCCACTCCGTAGTGCTCGGCGATCTCGGAGTGCACCCCAAAATAAACGGGGTGGTCGGTGGCTGGCAGGTGGGCGTGTCGGAAAGGGCCTTTCTTGCGTTCGATGCGAACGCGCGAAACGTAAACGGGACTCATGGTCCTCCTGGGCGTCTGGGTAGGGTGATCGGGTCGCCGACCGCTGGCCGCACACCGTGTTCATCGAGCGTGCGGTTGAGATTCGGCATCTTGGTTTGAATCACTGTGTTGATCTGAGAAATCACCTCGGCGGCATCGTCCCACGCTCGATCAATCTGCCACCGTTGATCCGCCGTTGGAGGTGTGCTCGATCCCTGAATTTGTCCGGCCAAGGAGACCGCGCGTTGCACGGACCCGAGGTCGGACTGGAGGCTATCGATTTCGCTCGCAAGCTCTTCCACATCTGTGACTAGGCTTTCAGGGAGACCTTCGCGTCCATCAATCAGCTCCTTCACATCGGTGACCTGCCGCTCGACTGCCCGCAGTCGTCGGCCTGCCTCGAACACCGGTTCTGCAAGTTCGTGCAGACTTAGGAGTGCGGCTTGTCGCTCCCTTCGTTCACGGTCGATAAACTCGACGCGCTCATCCGCTAGCACGTTCACCGTGGCCTCCGCCTCACTCCCGTTCGCAACAAGCGTGACGGTATACGTGCCGGGCAGCACGAGCGGACCCTGGGGTGGGCCACGACGACGCCCTCGTCCAGCTTGGTCGTTCTCGCCTGCCTCATAGGGCGGTTCCATCCGGAGGTCCCACACGATCTCGTGAAGGCCGGCGTCCTGACTGGGCTCCAGCGTTCGGATGACGGTACCGGAGGCGTCCTTTACCGCCAGCGTGACCTCGTCTTCACTCCCGCCATCGCCATCCTCGACCACGTTCGTGCCGTGTCCAACCATGTAGCGGACGAGTGCGCCCGTTGGAGGATTCTCGCCCTGGAAGATGTCACCCCAGAACGGCCAGTTCCCTCGGAGCGCACGCATCCGCACGTCTCGGATGGGGAACGCATGGGCATCGGCAAGCATGGCAGTCGCTAGGTCCTCCAGCGGACTGATGTCGTCCATGATCCAGATACTGCGCCCGTGTGTTCCAAGGATCAGATCATTCTCTCGTGGGTGGATGACAATGTCATCAACGGGCACCGTGGGCAGGTTTCCGTCGAGTCGATGCCATGCTTCGCCTGCGTTCACCGAAAAGAACACACCTACCTCATTCCCCAGGAACAACAAGTTCGGTGTACGCGGGTGTTCGCGGATGCGGTTCACGGACTCGTTCGGAAGTCCGGATGTGATCAAACGCCAGCTCTGGCCGTAGTCATTGCTGACGGCAACGTAGGGCCGGTAGTCGTCGCTCCAATGTCCGTCGAAGGTCGCGTACACTCTGCCTTCGACCGACGTTGAAGCGATCACGCTGGATACGTAGGTCCGGTCCGGAACGCCGCTAAGCTTGGGAGTGAGATCGGTCCACGACTCGCCGCCATCACGCGTTCCTTGGACGTTTCCATCGTCGGTGCCCACGTACATCAGGAAAGCGTTGAAGGGCGACGAGGCAATCGTCGAAATGGTGCCGTAGTTGGATTGCCCGTCGTGCCGAGACAGCGTCTCGTCGGTCACCAGTTCGCCCATGATGGGGACCGTGTCGCGGTCGATCGAACGCGTCAGGTCCGGACTCGCTTCTTCCCAGGCGCTTCCTTGGTCCTTGGAGCGCAACAGATGGTTGGCCCCGATGTAGACGGTTGTCTCGTCGTAGGCTGAGATGTGAATGGGTGCGTTCCAGTTGAAGCGGTACGCGCGGTCTTCATCGTCGTCCGTGGGTCGGGCGACCGGTCGGATTCGTGCGGCCTGGCCAGTGCGGCGATCGTAGCGCGTGATGTTTCCGCCTTGCGACTCCGTGTAGACGATGTCTGGATTGTGGGGGTCGACCTTGTTGTAAAAGCCGTCCCCGCCCGAGACGTCCTCCCAGTCAGAGTTGCGGATCCCGTACTGCGAAAGCGTGTTGTTCGGCGCACACCACGACGAGTTGTCCTGAAGACCGCCGCACACGGTGTAAGGGTCATCCATCCCCACGCCGATTTCGTAGAACTGACCGAGTGCCAAGTTGTTGATATGGCGCCAGTGTTCGGCGCGGTCCCAAGACGTGGATAGACCACCGTCGCTACCCAAGATCAGATGGTTCGAATTCGAGGGGTCGACCCAGAAGGCGTGGTGGTCGACGTGTATGCCCTCGGCTGCGTCGCCTGGCCGGAACGTCTTGCCGCCGTCCTCGGAGAAGCTGAACTGCACGCCTCCGATGTAGATCCGTTCGGGGTCGTTCGGATCGATGCGAAGTAGCGAGAAGTACATGGGGCGGGGATTGGTGCCCGACATCTTCGTCCAGCTCGTGCCGCGGTCTTCGGACCGGTAGATGCCGCGCCCTTCGCCGCGCGACTCAATGATCGCGTACACCAGATTGCCGTCGCGGCGATACACGTCCAGGCCAATCCGCCCCTTGTCTCCCTCAGGAAGTCCTTGGGTCAGCTCGTGCCAGCTGTCGCCCCCGTCCAGCGTCCGGTACAGGCCGCTGCCCGATCCTGCGGCGCTGAACCCGAACGCCGTTCGCCTGCGCTGATACATGGAGGCGTACATCGTGTTCGGGTCCATGGGGTCGGCGACTAGGTCGATGGCGCCTGTGTCGTCGTCGATGAACAACACGTTCTCCCACGTGGCTCCACCGTCCATCGTTCGGTAGATGCCGCGCTCTGGGTTCGGCCCCCACAGGTGTCCCACGGCTGCCACCCAAGCCACATCAGGATTCGTGGGGTGGACGACGATCGATCCGATGTGGCGGGTCTCCTCAAGACCAAGGAAAGCCCAGCTCATGCCTCCATCGGTCGAACGGTAGACGCCGGCTCCGTACGGTGAGCTCTGGCGATTCTGCGGTTCGCCGGTGCCGACCCACACGACGTTGGGATTCGACGGTGCGAGGGTCACCGCCCCAATAGACGAGGTGGCCTGATCGTCGAATACGGGTTCCCAGCTCTGCCCGTGACTTGTCGTCTTCCACACGCCGCTCGTTGCGGTCCCGACGAAAAAGTGCGCCGGGTTGGCCTCATTAACCGCCAAATCCGTGATGCGCCCGCCCATGATGGCCGGGCCGATCTCGCGCCACTCGAGCGAAGACGCCACGGCGCCCAGATCGTGGTCCTGTGCCGTCAGAGTCGTGCCTAGAGCGGCAAGCGCGATCGCAGGAGCAACAAGACAGAGAAGCGTGTGGGCCAGATACCGGTGCATGGGGACTCCGGAGACGTCGGCAGAAGAGAAGGTGGCAATCGAGAAGGTGACAAGCGGAGCGTTCACCGCATTCGGCAATATCGGTGTGCAGCGCTGGCCCCGCCACGGAGCTACGACTCTCAGCCGGTAACACAGGCAAAGACAACAGGGGCGCCGCCATGTGGACGACACCCCTGCTGTTGTACTAGCGACCCGCGGTGATTGGACCCCGCGGACGCGACGCTACATGGAAGACGGAGGCGTGATCCCGTTCAGTCGCATGTACGTCACCAAGTTGCCGTAGTGCTCGTAGTTGTGTGCCGAGTTGAAAGCGAGGATGGCCGACTTGGCCATGTCATTGCCCATTAGCGAAACGGTCTCCGCGCCCGTGACATCGTCCATGTTCTCGTAGACGGTCGCGCAGTATGCGAACGACTCACCAAGCGCAGCCACGATGTCGGCCTTCGCCTCGAGGGTCTCCTCGAGGTTGTCGGTGATCGGGCTCGTCTCACCTGCAGCTGTCGAGCAGAAGAAATACTGGGAGTTCGCGATGTGGGCCAAGAGCTGGCCCGCCGTGCGTACCTCTTCCGTGGGCTGGAAGCCGTAGACTTCGTCTGAGAGCATCTCGGCGGTCGCAACGATGCTTTGCTGTGTGATGCCGTGTAGGCCCATCAGCGAGCTTGTGACCGCCGTAGGTGCGGCAGCCATGGCCGTTGCGCTTTCCGGCTGGTCCTCCCCTTCCTCAGCGTAGGCGCCAGAGTCAGCGCACGCGGCGAATACGAACGGCGTCATCAATGCGCATAACGCCCAATTCTTGAAGGTTCGTCCAGTGGTCATGGAATACTCCTGTTGCTTTGGGAATCCAGACGCCGGGCCTGGCTGCGTGGGGTGTAAGACTGCCACGCGCTGAGCCGGCGTAGAGTTTTACGGGGGAAATGGTCGAGAATGACCCGACGAGAAGCTCGCGCTCATCTGAGCCGGCGTCCATACCTGGCTCAACTTTGGCTGCGGCTTCCACCTCGGTCGGGTCGATGACAGCCCCGTGGCAGCGCTGCAACGGATCAGCCCAAGGTCCGGGAGTTGCACGTTGCGCTATCTTCTGATTTCCCGCACAATACGGGCATAAACATATGATGCCAGCCTCCCCCGGCACGGCGTCTCCATCCGGGTTCCTGTACACGTTCATGCCCCAATTTCTTATTACGGCACGGCTTGCAGCCGCGGCCGTTGTATTCGCGCTAGCGCCATTCAGCGCCTCAGCGCAACAGATTTCCGACGAAATTCCGGCAGCCACCGGAGTTGCCAGACGCAGCGTAGGCGTCTCCCTGAGGGTAGACGGTCGGTCTGACATCGCCGTGGACGGCAACATTGACGACGCCGATTGGGCGTCCGCGCCGAAGATGGGAAATTTCGTGCAACGCGAGCCCACCGAGGGCCTTCCCGCGGAGCAACAGACCGAAGTCCGGATGTTGTTCGACGACGAGGCGCTATTCATCGCGGCTCGACTGTACGACGACCAGCCCGGCACGATTGCTCGTCAGCTTGTCCGCCGCGACGAGTGGGGACAATACGACTACTTCGAGGTTGGACTCGATCCCAATCTGGATCGCAGGACCGGGTACCTATTCCGCGTAAGCGCAGCGAACGTCCAGCGCGATGAGTACCTGTTCAACGATCGCGATCGCGATGATGCGTGGGACGCGGTTTGGGCCTCGGCCGTGCAGGTCGATTCCCTGGGGTGGACGGTCGAGATGCGGATTCCGCTTTCGCAAATTCGTTACGAAGCCTCCGACGAGGTCACCACGTGGGGTGTGAACTTCAACCGGCAGCGGCTTCTTACGAACGAACAGTCACAGTTCAAGCTGATCTCGCGGACGCAGCGAGGAGTCGTCAGTCAGTTCGCAGAACTGGATGGAGTCGATATCCAAAACTCCTCGCGTAGGATCGAGCTGCGACCTTATGTGCTGAGCAGCGCGTTCAACGGACCGGCCGAGGCTGGGAATCCGTTTGAGGACGGCTCCGGTGCCAACGCTCGTTTCGGGACGGATATCCGATATGGAATCGGATCGCAATTTACGCTCGATGCCACGATTAACCCCGATTTCGGCCAGGTCGAAGCTGACCCGGCGGTCATCAACTTGTCGGCGTTCGAAACATTCTTCCAGGAAAGGCGCCCCTTCTTTGTAGAAGACGCTCGCGTGTTCGACTTCTCACTGTCGGGTCGGCAGAACCGCTTGTTCTACAGCCGCCGGATCGGTCGCTCGCCCCAGGGCGGGAGTCCAAGCGACGCTGCCTTTACGGATGTGCCCGACGCGGCCACGATCGTCGGCGCCATGAAACTCACGGGGCGGACCTCCAGTGGCCTCTCGGTGGGGGCACTGTTCGCTTCGACCGACCGTGAGAATGGCACTGCCTTCTTCGAGTCTGACGCCTCAATGCAGTCCTACCTCGTAGAGCCGCGAACCCACTACGGCGTGATGCGGCTTCGACAGGACTTCAACGAGGGCGCGTCAACGATCGGCGGCATCGTGACGATGGCCGACCGTCGTTCGCCGCAAGACGGTTCGTTCGACTTCCTGACGCAGAGCGCCTACAGCGCCGGACTCGACTGGGAGCACCAGTGGAGCGACCGCACATGGGCCTTTGTTGGGTACCTCGCCGGGAGTCATGTGCGTGGCGATTCGACGGCCATGATTCGGCTGCAACGACGGAGCAACCACTACTACCAGCGCCCCGACTCTCGCTGGCTGGCGATGGACTCCGCTGCGACGAGCATGAGCGGCATCGACTGGCGTATGACGATTGACAAGCGGCGAGGCGAACATTGGACGGGGTCAATTTGGGCGGCGCAGGTGACGTCGGGCTTCGAGGTTAACGATCTGGGCTTTAGCAGTCGCCAAGAGGTGCTCGACGGCGGTATGCGAGTGAGCTACCGTGAGATTCGCCCCGGCGACCGCTTCCGCAGCTACAACTTCAACCTCTCCACATTCCACAACTGGAGCCACGACGCCCTTCGCGAACCCTTGGCGTGGAATTCGTGGGGGAGGGCCCACGTGAGCGGATCTGTCAGTCTCCGTGGAGACGCTGAGCTCACGAACTTTTGGCGGGTTAACGGCAACGTATCCGTGCGTCCCGAGACGTCGGACCGGACAGCAACCCGTGGGGGTCCTCTCATGGCCGCACCGCGTTCCCTGAACGCGCGCATGGGATTCCGGACAGACCGCCGTAAAGCATTCAGCTTCGGGCCCAACTTTTCGGTAGAGAAGGGCGCTCTGGGTTCAGAACAGCGAGTCGGCGCTGGAATGCAGCTGTCGATGCGGCCGTCGTCACAAGTCGAAGTCGAGATCCAGCCGTCTTGGAGTAGCTCGATGAACGCGGCCCAATACGTCACTTCCTCAAGTGCACTTCCCTTCGAGCCGACCTTTGGGGCGCGCTATTTGTTTGCGGATCTTGAGCGCACCGAGCTTTCGCTGGAGACTCGTCTCAACGTTGCGTTCAATAACAAGCTCAGCTTGCAGCTGTTCGCACAGCCGCTGCTCTCGTCGGGTGACTACGTGGGCTACAAGCAATTCCTCGCACCTGAGACCTTCACCTTCGACGACTTTGTGGAGGGCACGTTCGCTCAAGTCGGCGGGCAGGGTGCGTGCACAGGCGGGCGGACCTGCGTAGATGCCGACAACCAGCGCTACGTTGATTTCGATGGCGACGGCGTCAGTGACACCAATTTTGGCGACCGCAGTTTTAACGTCCGGTCACTCGTCGGAAATGCGGTTTTGCGCTGGGAGTACCGGCCGGGTTCGACCGTCTTCTTGGTGTGGCAACGCCAACAGATGGACCGACTCGACTCCGGTGAGTTCACGTTCCGCCGGGACCTGAGCGCTCTCCTAGACGCGCCCGCCACCAACGTGTTCATGGTGAAAGTGAACTACTGGCTGGGGCTGTAAGCTGAGCCAAGCGGGAAAGAGACCAGGGGGACGACGACGGGAGCATTTGACCCCCGTCGCCGAATTCCCTGATCAGCCAGCGGTGTAGTAGAAGCGCTCCTGGGCGACCTGTCCGCCCCGCCTTCAGCGCCGAAGAGCCCTTCGGGCGCGCTTAGTTGATCACTACGTACCGCTCGAGCCGGGCAACCTCACCTTCGTCGACGTATTTGCCCATTTCCCGTCGGAACTGCTCGATGGAAGTGTAGGGGCGGTACTCTTCGAACTCATGGGCCATCCGCTCGCCAACGCCGGGAAGCGCAAGAATTTGCTCCCGCGTCGCGGTATTGAGGTCGATCGGCACGAACACGAACTGAGCGAGGCGCTCGACCTCTTCGTCGTCCACGTACTTCGCCATCTCCCGTCGGAACTCAGCCATGGCAGTGTATGGGCGGTACTCCTCGAACTCGTGCGCCATCCGTTCCCCCACCCCCGGCACTAGCAAAATCTCTTCGTTTGTCGCCGTATTGAGGTTGAGCGGAATCCACATGCTGGCGTAAAGAGCCTCACGAGCCGAAGCGTCCATGGCCGTGGAAAGCGCGGCATCGACAGCGCTCATGTCCATGAAAGGACGCGCGGCCATAACTGCGGCGGCCACCTCGGCCGATACACCAGCAGCGATCATTTCGGGCTCGCCGGCCAGATTCGGGTTGATCGTGCCGGACATCGTCTCGACGACGGTCGGGGTTTCGTCCATCGGGGCTGCCGTCGCCGGTTCGTCGTACGACTCTCCGCCACAAGCGGCTACCGCTAACGCGGCGCTCAAAAACAGGGTTTTCTTGGAAATATCGATCATTTCGGATGCACCTCCAGTTCGGGACCCGCCGTCTTTTTTCAAAGCAGAATGCGCGGGGTGCGCTCGGAACGCTGCGCGAAACCTACCGAGACCGCAAGCTGAACCCGTCGCGTCCAGGCCTCACGAACTAGTGTCGGTGCCATGAATCATCGTGGGCGGTCGCGTCGTGAAGCAGTTCTAAAGCCGGACGGGTCGTCCGGAGCTGGCCGTCAGGTGAGGCCCGGCGAACCGCTCGCCATTAGGGCCTTGATCGCGCGTTGGTCGTCAGCTGCCGGTAAGCCCCACCCCGGTTCATATTCGAATACCTCAAACAGCGAACGCGAGCTCAACCGCCCATCCAGTAGCTCGATGTGATCTCCGTAGACCAGTCCGGGATGGGCCTCGCCACACGCCTGGCTCAACCAAAGCAGCTCCTTGCGCAGGGCCACCAAATAGTTGGCCATGCGCGCAGCCTTCGATGTCGGGTCGAGGCCGCGCATCAGCCACTTGCCTTGCGTTGCTACCCCTGTCGGACAGTGGCCGGTGTGACAGCGTTGGGCCTGAATGCATCCAACCGCCAGCATCGCCTCCCGAGCCACCGCGATCATGTCGCACCCCATCGCAAAGGCCAGCAGTGAGGCCTCAGGGAAACCCAGTTTTCCGGCGCCAACAAAAACAATGCGATCGTGCAGGCCTGCTCGCGCGAACGTGCTGTATACGCGGGACAGGCCCAACTTGAAGGGCAACGATACGTGATCCGAGAATACTAAAGGGGCCGCGCCCGTGCCTCCCTCGCCACCATCGATGGCGATGTAGTCCACGCCTCGTTCCCCAGACTCCATATGATGGGCGAGATCGGTCCAGAAGCTCTGTTCGCCAACGGCGGATTTGATGCCAATGGGAAGCCCCGAACGCTGAGCAAGCAGTTCCACAAAATCGAGCATCTCGTCGACGTTGCTAAACTCAGTGTGACGCGAAGGGCTGATGACATCCTGCCCCATGGGCACGCCTCGAATCTTAGATATTTCGGCCGTAACTTTGGCCGCTGGCAGCACGCCACCCCGTCCTGGTTTCGCGCCTTGGCTCAACTTGATCTCAACGGCTCGGACTGGATGCTGTTGCACCTGGTCAAGGAACTTGGACATATCGAAGCCACCGTTGGAACCGCGTGCGCCGAAATATCCGGTGCCCACCTGCCAGATCAGGTCGCCACCGTGGAGGTGGTACGGGCTAACGCCGCCCTCGCCGGTGTTATGGAGACACCCGGCCAACGCGGCACCCCGGTTCATGGCTTCGACAGCGGGTGCAGAAAGCGAGCCGTAGCTCATGGCCGAAATGCTAACCACGGACCCCGGACGAAAGGCCTCAGTCCGGTCGCGCGGTCCACCGAGCACCTTGGCACAAGGAACTGAGTAGGCCTTGTCGCCGACTTTACGCCGGGCTGGGTCGGCAGAGTCCCCCAGCTTCGCGTTCATAGCCCAATCGGTGTTTTCACCACCGAACGTCGAGTGTTTCACGATGATGTGAAGCGCCGATCCTTCTAAATCGTTGTCCGTGCCGAAGCCGAAGTAGCTGTTCTCCTGTTTGGCGGTGCTGTACACCCAGCGTCTTTCGTCTCGCGAGAAGGGGCGCTCTTCGTTGTTGCTCGTGACGATGTATTGGCGCAGCTCAGGCCCCACCGCTTCGAGCCAGTATCGGAAGTGGCCGATGATGGGGAAGTTGCGAAGGATGGCGTGACGTTTCTGTGTGAGGTCGTATCCCGCCACCAGGACGAGAGCGCCCGCAACCGCGCCGAGAATCCAGAGCATAGCCTTCTTGTCTTTTGAGAGCCGAGGGAGGCGGAAGCATTGTCGGGGCCCGCCCTTCTCTTAACAAGTGTCGACCTCCCCTCCGCTTGCATCGAGCCACGATCCTCGCGAAAATCGCTGTGGCGACGGTCTACGCCTAACCTCCTCGAGGCGCTCCCCCAGCGAGCGTCCGTTCGGGAGGCAAAGGGGGGAACACTCCCAGACTCGAATGACATCCTTTGCGACGCTGAAGTGCGCTGCTGCTGGGGAGGGGCGTACTACGGCTTGTAGCGAAGGAACGACTATCATGACCCAGCAGAAGGATCTCAAGCGCCTGATCCGGGCGCGCATGGACAAGACCGGTGAGGCGTACACGGCTGCACGTGCTCATATCGTCGCCAAACGGTCGCCACCGCGATCTCAATACGCGTCCCTCGCCGGTATGACGGACGATGCCGTGTCGGCGAAGACGGGCCACACCTGGGCCGAATGGGTCGACAAGCTCGACGCCATCGAGGCCATCACGCTTTCCCACCGCGACCTCGCGAAGCACGTCGACGAACACTACGACATAGGCGGGTGGTGGGCTCAGACAGTCACAGTTGGATACGAGCGTATCCGCGGCTTACGGGACATAGGTCAGCGCAGGGAAGGGCCTCTTGCGGGTCTCTATGAGATCAGCAAGAGCAAGACGTTCCCCGTGTCAGTGGCTGTTCTTTTCGAGGCCTTTCTCGACCCAGATTCACGCGGACGCTGGCTCCCGGTGCCTGACCTGGAGGTGCGCACGTCCAAACGGGATCGAAGCATCGGCTTCACTTGGCCCGACGGGACTCGCGTGACCGGTTGGTTCGTCGAGAAGGGCGACAACAAATGCTCCGTTCAGGTAACACACACCGCTCTGGTGAGTGCTGACCGGGGCCCACCCTTGCGAGAGTTTTGGCAGGAACGGCTCACGGCGCTCGCCGCACTCCTCGCATCAGCCTAGTGGGGTTGTAGACGGTCGGCCGGGGTGCGGCCTTGAGCTCACCCCGGCGCGACCCCGAGGACGCGGCGCACGGAACTGACAAGGAGCGACTCGAGCTCGCCCGTGCTCACGCACTCGTGCCACTGCCCACCTCCCGCACTCATTGGGTGCGCTACGGCTTCCACGCGGGTCTCGACCACGGAGCCGTCACCGTCGGGCGTCACATAGCTCACGGCCGAAATCTGAACTCGAGATTCATCCGCGTAGTCGGCCCTCACGGAATTGCGTCCACATTGGAAGTAGGCGCTTAGGGGACGGTCGGCGAGCTCATCCCGGAGATCGGCCTGGGTCACCCCCACGATGCGTTCTTCGGGGTCCAACCAGTCCGGATCCAATCCCCAGCTCTCGTAGGTAACGAGAAGGGCACGGAGCACACGATCCGGAGGCGCAGCTACAGGGTTCCGCTTCACAAGATCTTCGATCGCGACCGTTGCGGACCCGGCTGGCGTAGAGATGACACGCACATCCGGCGAAGCTCCCGGTCCCAGGGCCCCTGATGCGGCACACCCGGCTAAGAGCAATGGGGTCAAAGCACCGGTGTTCATCCTTGCTGTGTTCTTCGTCATAAGGTCTCCAGGAAGCGCAGAAGACTCGCGCGCTCTTCGGACGTCAGGGCACTGAAGCGCTCAACAGCGCTCGTTGCTTCTCCGCCGTGACGGGCGAGTGCCGCGACTACGGACGAGGCAGAACCATCATGAAGCAGCTCCGTGCGGAACCGGAGTCCCCAGAGTGGAGGTGTCCGGTACTCGGATGGAGAAGCGGAGCCTGCACAAACGTCGGCTGCTTCATCACCCATGTCGTGCAGCAGGAGGTCGGAGTAGGGATACACCTCACGGAGGCCGCCAGGTGCATTGGGGCCGGTGTCCAGCACAGGAACATGGCACGCCGCACACCCGGCGGACTTGAAGAGGCGCTCGCCTAACCGGACCGTATCTGACGCCGGGCCGGAGATCGACGCTCGAGCGGGAGGGGCTAGATAGCGGATGTAGTCGGCCAGCAGGTCGACTCCCCGATCGTCGATCTCGGGGTCGGGCATTGGATCGACCCCGGCCGGGAGGGGCGTTCCATTCACCAACTCTTCGACCGGGTGTCCGGGGGTCGTGAGGCCCAGTTCAAAACGAAGCGCCGAGTCGACGAAGTCTCGGATCGACGCGATTTCCGCTTTTCTTCCGAACCTGCCGACGGCTCCCAGACGATCTGTGCCGACGCGGCCCGAGATCCCATCTCCGTTCTTGTCTTCTGGATCGGCCAGGCCAAACAGGACCTCGTCGGGCACCAACTCCATGAATCCCAAGCCGAACAACGGGGGGGCGGTCACAGCAACAGTTCCGGTGGCTTCGGCCGGGACCCGCTCAGCGTCCACACCCTGCGCGGCGAGCAAAGGCGTCGCCCGTTGCTGGATATTGTCGCCTCCCACATTCGCGAGGAGATCACACCGTCCGTCCGCAAACCGGCTCGCCTTCACAACGCGCAAAGTCCCGCCGCCGCCAATCTCGGGTTGATCGTGACAGGCACTACAGCGTTCGGCGTTAAACAGGGGGCCCAGCCCCTCTTCGGGGGTGGCCAGTCGCTCGAATAGCCCACGGCCGAGGAGGAAGCTCGCGCGCTGCTCGTCGGTGAGGCCGGCGACAGCCCCACCGAGGCGCGCCGTAGTAGCCGTCGACGCGGGGGTGTCGCCCGCGCACCCAGCGAAGATGAGCAGACCAACGACTCCCCCAAGCACACGTTCTCGCGGGCTCAACGTCTGTCTCCCAAGGCGTCGATCAGAGCGCGAGCTCTGACGACGGCATGCGTGACACCAGCTTCCGAGACGTTCCAGTCGGTCTTGGTTAACAGTCGTTGTGCGAGTCCGGCAGGCAGAGCGATCTGATCTCGCCGTCGTGCAAGAAAGGCCTCGAAGTACCGATCGACCCCATCAACGCCGGTGGTCCGTGGGTCGATAGCCTTCGCCACCGTTTCGACCTGCTCGACGAACTCGGTGCGCATGGCTTGTTGATCAAAATCGGTCAACATTGCCCCGCCGTCTTCGGCTCTACGCCATACGATATGGTCCGACGCGATGCGCATCAGCGTGCCGGCGCGGGCCTCGTGGCTAGCGTCGCCAAGGCTTCTTCGGTCGTCGCCGGAGAGGGTGGACACGGCAAGCGCTACGTCGGCCGCGGTGAGGCCACCCGCCTCGACCAGGATGGCGGACGGGTCGGGGAGTCGGAATGGTTGCCGCGCGATATCCGCCAGTTCGTCGACGGCGCCGGGGGCAGGCGAGGCCTCCAACGCTTGGACGAGGGAGTCGACAATGGCTTGCCGACGCTGCCCGGCGATGCGTTCCATAAGGAGCGCGGCGTAGAAGGGGCGTACGTCTTCGAGTCGGGGTCGGTAGAGGATATGTAGGCCCTGGGGGCTCGGTACGATCCCTGAGATGGCTCCTTCAGACAGTGCGAAGACCTGTTGATCTAACATGACCGGGAGCTCCCCCCGCTCAAACAAACCCATCAGACCATTGAGATCTTGGGTCGTGGCGTCCTCGCTGCTTGCGCTGGCGTCTTCCCACGAACCACCGCTTTGCAGTGCCTCCAAGATCGTATGGGCCGCCGCTTCCTGCCGCTGTACCTCGGACCGGGTGGCAGCCGGCGACACCGCTCTGAACACGTGGGCCACCAAGCGGAGGTCTCCGTCCCTGTACGTGCGTGTGACAGTTGCAGGAGAAGGGGTCGTCTCAGGGACCTTCTCTTCAAGGAAAGCGTCACGAAGCCGTGTTCGTCGTTGCCCCTCAGTAGCCGGTGTGACTGTCTCCGGGGCGGTCATATCAACTCCGTCTCCAAGTGCCCGCGCCAGGGCACTCACTTCGATCCAATGCTCCGCCAACCGCCAAGCAGTAGCTGCATCGATTGGCAGAGGCTGCCCCAATACCATCCAGTCGGCCAACCGCTCCGAATCCAATGTGATCCCCTCCAGGGCAGCGGCGGGCGGCTCCGTCGGTGGGGCATCCGCACACGCAACAAACGCGCAGACGAGAAGCAGCCAAGCCCATCGTCGCTGTCCCAACGGAGGCTTGGAGCACCGACTCATAGCGTCGACAGGAACAGGTGGAGCCGTGCGCGGTCTGCCGCATCGAGCGCGTTGTATCTGCTCAGTGCCAGCGAGGCCTCACCCCCATGCCGGGCAATTGCCCGTTCCACACTCTGCTCTCGACCATCATGAAAAAGCGCAACGCGGTGACGCAACCCGGCCAGCGGTGCGGTGCGCCACTCCGTCGGGAGCGCGTCCGCGGTACAGTGCCCAGCGACCCCGGGACCCAGGTCATGTAGCAAGAGATCTGAATACACAGGGAAAGGTTGACCGGCGGTGCCCCCGGGCGCTCCTGGACCTGCGGTTTGGAAGGGGGTGTGGCACGTAGCGCACCCCGTCGTTTCGAACAGCGTGGCACCTTCCCGGATGGTCCGTGCTGAATCCCGATCCAAGACTTCAAGACTACCGACGGCTGCGAGCCGCGAAACGTAGGCCACGAGCAATTCAAGGTCGGTGTCGCTCACTTCGGGGTCGGGTACGTTGTCGTCGAAGACCAGAGGGCCGACCGGCTGATCCTGGGGGTGATGAGACGTCGTGAGTCCCATCTCGGCGACAAGCGCTTCGGCGACGAAACTCAGTACCGAGGCGTGCTCCGCCTTCAAGCCGAACCGACCAGCCTGACCGCTTGGCTTCATGACCAGGCGGCCAGATACCCCGTCTCCATCAACATCGTCGGGGTCCTCGTTGCTGGCGATGTCGGCGAAGGCAATCGACTCGATAAGACCCGCGCCAAACAGGGCCGGTGCATTCAAATCCACTTGATGGGTTGCTTGTGGAGGAATTGTCTCCCGGACGCCACCGGCAGCGAGTACGGCGGATGTCACATCAGACTGAAACAAAGGACCGCCGCCCGCTGCGAGCTCGTCGCAGCGGCCGCCAACAAACGCCGTAGCCTTGCGAGCGATCTCGACTCCGCCTCCACCCAGCACAGGGACGTCGTGACAGGAACTGCAGCGACGTTGATTGAAGGCCGGGCCCAAACCCGATGTTTCGGTGAAGTCAGAATCGAAGAGTGAGCGCCCGTGCTCGAACTCTTCCACCAGCCCCACTTCGAGATGCGGAAGTGGACTTCCCGCCTCGCCCGAAGTCAACGAAGGCGCGGGCTTCGCGCAGGCAGTGACAGTCAGGAGTGCGCAGAGCGCAGGGAACCGTATGGCGCGGCTGCGCGTTAGATTACTCGGGGCTGTGCTTCTCATACCGCCGAGTCCGTGATTCCACGTCACTTTCATCAAGAGGGATCCTTCTCGAGATCGGCCGGCTTGCTGCGGGCCCAGCCTTTGAGCCGACGGTCGTTTTTGGCCGCGGCAGCTGGATCTGTAGTGGGCGCGTGCTCCAGCGACGGGACGGGTCCGGGACGCGCAATCACAGACCTGGACCCGACCTCTTGTGCGTTGGATCTGAGCTTCTTGGCCGATGGAGGCGTACCCCGAGACGGGATCCCGGCCCTCACGGACCCGCCCTTCGTTTTGCCCGACGAAGCCATCTATCTGAAACCGGACGACCGCGTCGTTGGCATTGACGTGGGCGGGGAGTCTCTTGCGATTCCGCACCGGATCCTGTGGCAGCACGAGATCGTCAATCTGAACCGTGGAGCCCATCGACTGGCGGTCACCTATTGTCCGCTCACGGGCTCGGCGATTGTCTTCGACCGCAACTCGATTGGCGGGGATGAATTCGGTGTCTCGGGTCTGCTGTTTCAGAACAACCTCATTATGTACAATCGCGGGACCGATGACTCTCTGTGGCCCCAAATGATGTCGCAGGCCCGATGCGGACCGGCAACGGGCACTTCCGTCCAAAGGGTGCCGGCACTCGAAGTTCGTTGGGTCGCTTGGAGAAGCCTGCGTGTTGGCACGACGGTCGTGAGCGATCAGGCAAATCTCTCTCGAGACTACAGCGTCAATCCCTACCAGGGATACGAGGACTTGGGGACTTCCTACACCTACCCCATGCCGATCGATCGCCGACGTGACCCCAAGGAGCGCGTCTTGGGTGTCCCTGGTCCAGGCGGACAAAGCGTTGCGTTCCCGTTTTTGGCCCTGCGCGAACGGGGGCTCTGGGCTGTAGTCGAGACAACCCTTGCTGGCGAAGATTTGGCGATCTTCTGGGATGCCAACTCTCGGGGGGCTCAGGCGTACCATCCTGAGGTCGAGGGACAACGTCTGACGTTCACTACTTCGGGTACGGGTATCTTCGACAATGAAACTGGCAGCCGGTGGGCGATCGATGGCCAGGTACGTGAGGGGCCGCTGGTCGGGGCCGTTCTGCGGCCCTACGCTGACGCCTACGTCGCATTCTGGAGCGCTTGGGCAGCGTTTCATCCGAATACGACGCTATGGCTAGGTTAGGAAAAAGGAGTCAGGGGACTCGAGTCCACACGAGTACGGCTCCGCAGGGGTCATTGTAACGCCCCGGTATGGTCGCGCCTGTGTACACCTCGATTCCTTCGACGTGAGACGGATCGAGAATCGCGTCGTACATCCGGATCTGCGATTTGACGCCGTCGAGGTATAAGGCCGGCTGACACAGGCCGCCGTCGCGCAGATTAATGGCACGTTCGAAGACTACCATGTCACCCTCGATTCCGGCGCGCAGCAACCGGACCCCGGGCAGCGGACGCAGCAGGTCAGTCAACGTGCGCGGATCGCGCTCAAGCACGTCCGCGTGAGTAAAAAAATGGCCGGCGTACCCGCTCGACTGGCGACCGAAGAATCCATTCCGCTCCAGCACGCGCGAGCGAACCGTCACTCGAATCGGTTCCAGTTGCACAGGATCGCGAGCCAGATGGATTTCGACCTCGAGCGACTGATCGCGGAAAACCTCAAGGGTGTCCGTCCGGCTTGCATACCCAAGATGGGAAGTGGTAAGCAGCTGTACGCCGCCTTCGAGCTCGTCTAGGACAAACCGCCCGCGATCGTCCGTGAGCGTAGTGAGTGCGCCGAGCCGAATGGCGACCTCGCCCACGCCACGCCTGCTGTCTTTGTCGACCACCAACCCCAATACCCGGGCGGTTGGCGTCCGGGGCTGTGCGTTGGCGGATTGCGCAGCAGCGCTGGCTGGAGTGATCGAGGGCACGCCAACCGTTGCAACCGCCAACGCGATCGTCAACGTCATTCGGCGTAACGGAACCTGGCTGCATGAATCCATACCCCTCCCACTCCGATGTGACCGAGGGCGCGAACGGCTGCAGCCGCCCTCGCCCTCGGTCTTCTACTCCGGCCCCTCGATCCCTAGCTCATCGGCAGACAACGCAATGACGCGTCGTCGTCGATTTCGGGATTGTCGCGAGCCTCACCATCGTCCATTGGGAACTTGGTGGGCCGTGAAGCGGGCCTCTCGTCATCGTTCAATGCAGCGAAGGTCTCGTTCACGAGGTCGAAACGGAACAGGTCGACTGCCCGCATTCCCTCCATGAACATTTCGGCAAACCTCTCATGCAACAGATACTGCGAGACCTGATCCGAGTCCGTAGAAGGCGGAAGCGCGCTTAATCCAGCCGCCGCCCGGAGACCGTCCATGATCCCAACGGCACCCGCAAGGTCGCCGTTGCGCCACATCACTTCGGCCTCGATCAGTCGCATCTCTTCCGACGACAGCAGCTGGATGTCGGATTCGAGGGCTGTGTACTTGTATTGGCTGTAGTGATCCGTCACCCCATCGACACCGATCGATCCGTCGAACAGAATGGGAATCCGAGGATCCGATTCATCCGTCCACGGATCCATCAACTGGTCCGTGCTGGGATCAACCCGCGGCCACCACTTTTCACGCATCCCTGCTGCCCGATTGTTGCCAGCGGTCACGAGCTGAACGATGTCGTTCTCTTGCCGTCCCGAATTGGCCGAAAACGTAGCGACTTTCTCCCACCCATCAGGCACCTGGCCAGCGTCGGCGGCTGCTTCGGCGTAGTTGCCAAGTAGCAGGTTGGCGCGTGCACGCCCCGCGTAGTTGGTAGTCACAAAGTCGTCCGATCCAGACGCCTGAGCCGACTGGATAGCGGTTGTGAACTTTGTGACGGCCTGCCGCAGAATATCCTGATCAGAAACTGCGGGTCCGCTTGGCAGTGCTGGTGCCTCGCAGAATGCCATACCGATGTAAAGGTCGGCCAAGGCGCCAACCATTTGGACCTGAGCCGTCAGCGGCGACGACGCCGCCTCCGCATCACCCAGGACCCGTTTGAACCGAGCCTCGCCGTCGATGGCGAACCACCGCGACTGAAGGAGCTGCTGATACGTCCCTTCCGCATTGTGGTTTGAGTACGTGATCCGACCGTGGTCGATGTCGTCATATCCCGACCATGTTCCGGTGTGCTGGAATTCGTCGGATAGCAGACCCTGGTAGATGATGTAGGAATCGAAGAGTCGGTGGAAGTCGCCTTCTACTCCAGCCGCAACGGCCTCCAGGGCGTTGTCCACGTCGTCCGAGGTGAATCGATCAGGATCCTGCACTTCAAGGATGCCCTCGCACGACGCCGTAGCGAACACGACAGCTGCGAGCGCTAGCGCACCCGCTCCCGTACGAAGCGTCACACTTCTGCTAAGTGAATTCATGATTGTCTCCTCAGAATGATGTCTTCAACGAGAACACGAAGCGTCTCGGTTGAGGAGTGGCCAGGAATCCCGAGAAGTTGCTGGTCGACGCGGGTTGATACTGAATACTCGGATCCATGCAGTTGCACTTATCCCACCAGTGTAAGTTGTACCCGGACAGGGTGAGTGATGTGGGCCCAAATCCGATCAGTCCGTACAGGGTCTCCGGAAGCTGGTACGACAACGAGACTTCTTGAAGTCGAATGTTATCTCGCGAGTCGAAGGCGCCGACCAGCGTGTAGAAGTTGGATAGTGAGTCGGTCTTAGGAGTGGTCGCCCCGCTCCCATCAAGCGTCCCTAGGTACTCGTCTCCCGCCAACTGCCGGATCCGGTAGGAGCGATCCCCGTTCGCGAACACTGCACCCCATTCGCCACGCACCTGGGCGTGCACGCGGATCGGCCCCATCGAGAAGCGATTCGACCACGATGCGTTGAAGCTGGGAAGCGGGCGTCCTTGGTAGACCGCCGTATCCGTACGCATGTGCGTGTTCGTCGACGAGTCAAACCCATCGATCCCACGACCCCACACTGATTCCACCGGGAAGTTCTCGTACTCATCGCCGAGGCGGCCGTCTTGAGCCGTCGGGCCAAGTGTCAGGATCTTGTTGTCCGACCAGTCCATGTTGACCGTCGTGTTCCAGCGAAGGCTTTGCGAGTTGATCGGAGTCGCGTTGACTTGGACCTCAATGCCCTTGTTTTCGATCTCGCCCGCATTGCGGAGCTGAGCGGACGCAAACCCTTCACTGGCTGGCAGCTGAACGGCAAGCAGCGCGTCTTGAGTTTTGGCGTAGTAGCCGGTAACAGACACACCGACGAGGTCATCCCACAACCCCGCGTCAAAGCCCACTTCGTATTCCGTCGTCTTCTCGGGCTCTAGGTCCGGGTTTCCGGGGTTGTCCGGCGTAACGCCTGGAACGTCATTCAACACTGCCGTCGGATCGAACGTCTGGAAGGCATCGAAGGCACCGGGTGCCTTTCCGGCCATCCCAACGGCGGTCCGTAGCTTCAAGTTCGTCATGAACGACGGGAGCCCGCCGTCTGCCGAATTGAAGTTGTAGGCGATGTCAGCCTTCGGGTATGTCTGTAGGCCAAAGTTCGTGCCGAACGCCGAGTGTCCGTCAACGCGCACGCCCAAGGTCGCGAACAGCTTGTCGCTGAATTCGAACCGGTTTTGGGCGAACACGCCCACGGTTACGACCTCGGTGAAACTTTCGTCGCCGAACGTATTGGCGGCGCCGCCGACAGTGGTCACACCAGGGCCAGCGAATTCCTTCCCAGTGGCCATACTGATGTTTTGTTGCTCCCAGAAACCCTGGGCGCCGAACGAGAAGTCTGATCGAATGTTGTCAGCCAACCCGTACCGTACGTTGCCCAAGTAGTCGGCCGTAAACGTCCGGGCCGACCGGTATCCGATATTCCGCTCGCCAGCTTCCCCGATGTACACGTAAAATGACCCGAACGGCAGGATACGCGTCTTTTGATCGTCGACGTTATCGAGTCCCAGCGTCAGCTTGTTCGAGAAGCTCTCGGTCGGCGTGAAGTTGATGTTGACGCCTCCCGTCCAACGACTCGCGTTCGAGTGCGTGTCCACCTCTTGGATGTTCGACACCGGAATCCAAGGCTCACCGAACGGCCGCTCTTCCGTGGCAACCGTTGGGTTCCCGAGGACCGCATTTCCGAGCAGCGACATCCAGTTGTTGCCGGATTGCAAAGAAAGAATGTTGTTACGCGAGTAGGCCGAGTTGATTCCAACCGACCACTTTTCCGAAGCCGTCCAGTTGAGGTTGAGTCGGAGATTTCCGCGCTTCTGATTGTTCGGCTTGATCGACCCTTCTTCGAAAGAGAAGCCACCCGACACGAAGTAGGTAATGTCCTGACCGCCGCCGCTGGCGGTCATGTCGTAGTTGTTGAGGAGGCCGTTTTCGATCAACGCGTCATTCGCGTCGAGGGCCTGGAAGCCGTCGGGCCCATTGAAGTTGGGATATAGCGTCGTGGGGAAGTTCGCCCGATGCCGATTAAATCCCACAGATGTGCCAAACGTGAATTGTGGAGCTGTGTTGGAACGCCCACGCTTTGTGAAGATCTGAATAACGCCGTTGGACGCCTCCGATCCGTAGAGCGTCGCTGCGGCCGCGCCTTTCAAGACCTCCACGCGTTCGATTTCGTCGGGGTTAAGATCCGATAGGCGATCTTCGCCTGCACCCCCAGAGAACGCACAACACGTGGCTCCGGCCATGGAGCCCCACTCGGTTGAGCGTGTGTCGACCCGAACTCCGTCTATGTAGATCACGGGTCTCTGATTGAGTTCGAAACTCGTGATGCCTCGAATCTGCAGGCTTTTCCCGGCGCCCACACCGCCGGCGGTGCCAATTGAGCGCACGCCCGGGATCCGAGCTTCGAGAGCCTGAGTGAATCCTTCGAGCGGCACGACGTCTTGGACACTCGCAACGTTGAGCGAGCCCAACGATGTGCCGAGTTTCCTCCGCTCGACCGCGCCGGCCGTTCCGGTGGCCACGATTTCATCCATCGTCACCACGCTGATGTCCAGTTCGAAGTTCGCTACGGCGGTGGCCCCAGCGGTGACCGTCAAGGACTGCGTTGCTCCGCGGAACCCAATGTGGGTGATGCGGACGTCGTACGCGCCTGCCGGCACTCCGGTAATCAGATAACGACCACTGGCGTTGGTCAGACTGCCACGAGTGGTGCCTTCGACGGTGACTAGAGCCCCATCAACCGGCGCCATGCTCACAGCGTCCGTGACCGTTCCGGTGACTGCGCCTTCTTGCGCCTCGAGCGGCTGTGCCGAGAGCGCAGCGATCAGGGCGATCGCCCCGCCGGCGAATAGGCGCAACCTACTCTCCAAACGACGATGCTTCATTCCCTATCTCCTGTCGATGTGTTTCACAGTTCATCAACAAGCGGGTCACGTCCCCACTTGTTTGTTGAGGACTTCTTGAACTGTCGGCGGTGATCGCCCGCATCTCGTCGAGATGAAGAACGGCCCCCATTGAGGTGCGCGGAAGATCCGAGCGTAAAGGGAGACTCCCGCGGGGGGACCACGAACACACATGGTGCACTTTGATGATTAAGCCTACGTGGTCTAGTCCACAAGGTTGCAGCGCGACGTTGCCGGTGGCGGTGCAACCTCCGATAATTCGAGTTCAGACTCAGGTGCCACCCCAGCGGACGTCCGATCCATGCGGCTCGCCTTGTTCCGGATTTTTCGTCGCCCCCACGTCTCCTTATTCTGCATCCTCTCCTTCTCCGGACTCGTTCCGGAACTCGTAGCGCAGGAGTCCGTGGCTCACGAGCTCACGCCGCTCGAAATTGCGGTCGCGAACCTTGAGTTCAGAGAGATTGGTCCCACCATCATGAGCGGACGGGTCAGCGACCTTGCGGTCGTCGAATCGGATCCGGCCACTTTTTATGTCGGGACAGCCACGGGTGGCGTTTGGAAGACGACCAACCACGGCACGACGTTCCAGCCGGTGTTCGACGATGAAGTCACCTCCTCCATCGGAGACGTGACGGTTTCCCCTTCGAACCCGAACGTTGTTTGGGTTGGAACCGGTGAGCCCCAGAACCGGCAGAGTTCACCGTGGGGCAACGGTGTCTACCGTTCGGTGGACGGCGGCTTGACGTGGACCCATCGGGGTCTGGAGGACACCCATCACATCTCACGCATCCAAGTCCACCCACGGGACCCTGACGTGGCGTATGTCGCTGCCGTGGGACATCTGTGGGCCTCCAATGAGGAGCGGGGCGTCTACCGCACGAAGGACGGTGGCGCAACCTGGGAGAAGGTCCTCTACGTCGACGAGCACACAGGTGCGATCGACTTAGTCATGGACCCTAACGACCCCAACGCGTTGTTCGCGGCCATGTATCAGCGTCAGCGCAAGGCGTGGGGATTCAACGGCGGCGGACCCGGTAGTGGCATCTACCGAACGCTTGATGGCGGAGACCAGTGGGAGGAGTTGACTGAGGGGCTTCCAAACGGAGACAAGGGCCGTATTGGTCTCGACATCTATCGTCCCGACGGGAACGTTCTGTTCGCGATCGTGGAAGCGAATCCTCGTCAGCCGGGTGGCGGCTTCGGTGGCGGAGGGTCCGGTCAGTCTGGCGTATACAAGTCGACGGATCGCGGGGAGACCTGGGAAAAAACGAGCGACACAAACAACCGCCCCATGTACTACAGTCAGATTCGCATCGACCCGACCGACCCTGACCGCCTCTACACCGGCGGCTCCAGCCTTTTCCGGTCCTCCGACGGCGGGAAGACGTTCACACCCGACGCGGCGTCGGGTGTCCACCTCGATCATCACGCTCTGTGGATCGACCCGGCCAACTCCGACCATATGATTTTGGGAAGTGACGGTGGGGTGTCCGTGTCCTGGGATCGGTCAGACAGTTGGCGACAGCTCTACAATTTGCCGATCTCGCAGTTCTATGAAATCGGACTCGACATGCGTGATCCTTATCACGTTTGTGGAGGTCTTCAGGATAACGGTTCGTGGTGCGCGCCCTCCGACACTCGCTCGAACCAAGGGATTCGCACACGAGACTGGTACAACATCAACGGCGGTGACGGATTCTTTACCGTCTTCCACCCGTCGAACCCCGATTTGATGTTTGCTGAATCGCAGGGCGGCAACATTACGCGGGTCAATTTGAAAACCCAGGAACGGGTGCGGATGCGGCCCTTGGGCCGCGATGGCGAAGACGGCGAAGATCCCGAGCTCCGCTGGAACTGGAATAGCCCCATCGTCATTTCCGTCCACAACCCCAACACGGTTTACCTCGGCGGCAACATGCTCTTCCGCTCGAGTGACCTGGGGCAGACGTGGGGGCCAATCAGTGCAGACCTGACGTATGCGATCGACCGCGAGGGACTCGAGATCATGGGCGTCCTTGGGTCCGCCGCCCAAAACTCGATCAACGACGGCCAATCATCGTACGGCAATCTCACTGTTGTAGCCGAGAGCCCGTTAGACGCACAGGTGCTCTACACAGGTAGCGACGATGGCCGCATTCAACGCACGACAGACGGGGGTACCACGTGGACTGACCTTACCCCGAACGTGCCAGAGCTTCCGGCCAACACGTATGTGACACGGATCGTTGCGTCGCACGCCAGCGAGGGTACCGTGATCGCGGCCTTCGACGGTCATCGCAACGACGACTTCGCGGCATACCTGTACCTCAGCGAAGACCAAGGCCAGAGTTGGCGGGCGATCACACGAGGGCTCCCAGCCAACTCACTCAGTGCGCTAGCCCAACACCCACACACCCAGAACCTTTGGTTCGCCGGCAATGAGATCGGCGTCTACTTCAGCACGGATCATGGCTCGTCATGGAATCGACTGGCGGCCAATCTGCCGACGGTTCCCGTCGATGACATCAAGATCCACCCGCGCGAAAACGATCTCGTTCTAGGGACGCATGGGCGTGGGATTTGGATCTTGCCAGACATCGGGCCGCTCGAGGAGCTCAGCGCCCAGCTGCTCGCTGCGGAGAGCCACCTCTTTGGGGTGCGCGATGCGGTTGCCTACAGCACCTACACGCCGCAGGGCTGGACCCCTGGAGTGTACGCGGCGGACAATCCCGCCAAGGGCGTGCTGATCCGGTACCACGTCGCAGGTGGCGACGCGATGATGGCTGACAACGAGGAAGAGCACGACGACAACAGTGAAGAACACGACGGAAGTGGGGAAGAGCACGACGAAAACGGGGATCCCGATGAGCACGGGGCAGACGGGGACAACGGGGAGCACGCGGCAGGCCTCGAGATCGAGATCCTTAGTAGTGCGGGCGACGTGCTGCGGACGTTGGAAGCATCCGACGATGATGGGATGCACTCTGTCATATGGGACATGCGTCTCGAGCCGCCATACGAGGCCGCAGCCAACGCGGGTGGTGGGGGAGGGGGAGGCTTCAGAGGGGCTCCTCGGGGCCCGACGGTGCTACCAGGTAGCTATACCGCCCGTCTCGCAGGCTCCACCCAGACCTTCAACATCCGCCTCGACCACAACGTACAGATTTCCGATGCGGATCTAGAGGTTCGACAGGAGGCCTTGATGACCGGCTACGCCCTGGCCAAGCCGCTGTACGAAGCCGGTCAGGCCGTGGACCGATTGGAGGAACAGCTTCGTGATGTTCGGGCCTTGGTCGGCACGACCGACGACGCCCCCGAAGAGTTGGGGGACGAGATCAAGGCGCTGCAGGATGAACTTGAAGAGTTGGACGAAGAGCTAGGCAACGTGCAGAGGGATTCACGAGCTGGCTTCTCGGTCGAGGGATCGTACTCACTCCCCACAGCGGACCAACTCTATCAACTCGAGCGGGCGTGGGAACGCGCTCCCAATGCGATCGCTAAGGTGAATGCCTTCTTAACCGAAAAGATGCCCGCGATAAACGCTCAGCTTGATGAGCACGGGATCCGTCCGGACCCCGGCGAGCTGATTTCGGTGCCGCGCCGGAGTGGGGGCTAGCCGCCAAGAGAAGCAAGGCGCCCAAGCCCGCTCTCCACCCACAAAAACCGTGAGAAGCTCGCGCCGAGGGCTTTGCAAAGCCCAGCTGAGGCGGGATCTTCTGCATGACACTGATTTACCAGCGGCCGGAGCCGAACTCATGCGCATCCCACGACTATTCGCCCCATTACTGGCCTTTCTACTCGTTGCGGCTCCAGGCCTTGCCGCGCAGGCCGCACCGGCCAGCATCACCCTGGAGCAGGAAAGACTGACGCTGAGGGTGGGTCAAAGCGCCCAAATCGAAGCCCAAGTGTTGGACGCCGCCGGGAACGTGGTCGAGGCGCCGCTCATGTATTTCGCACGCGGTGCCCGCGGCCGACTTGAACTTGGCCGTACGACGGGCAGGGTCGAAGCCGTATACGGGGGAGAGTTCCCGGTGACGGTCATGGTAGGCACGGACCGCAACATTCGGGTGGACCTCGTCGTTTCAGTGGAGTACCCGCCGTTAAAGAGCGTTGCCGTGGCACCTGGCGCCGGCGGACGGTTCTACGCGGGTGCGACCGTGCGACACATTGCGACCGTGATGGACGAGGCCGATGACGTTCGCGACGTAGAAGTACATTGGAGTGCGAGTGACGAGTCCATCGGCTCCGTTGATCGCTTCGGGGTCTTCACGGCCCACGGTCCTGGCCAAGTCGAACTCGTTGCCGCTGCAGGTGAAGCCGTCACCAGCGTGCGCTACGAAGTGGTTGGGAATCCCGTCACTTCTATCGCGATCCAAGGAAGTCAGGAGATCGGCCGCACGGGTGACGTGATCCGCTTCACGGCCTCACCCATGGCCGGTGACGCGCTCGTCTCTGATGTCCCCGTGACCTACTCGGTAACCTCGTATCCGGCCGACGACGCCACGGCCGATATTGCACCCGCCGAGATCGACGAACACGGGCGCTTCGTAGCCTACCGCCCAGGCATCTATACAGTCATGGCGAGCGTCCCCGGACATTCGGCGAATCAAACGGTCGAAGTCGCGGCACGGCACGTCAGTGAATTGGTGTCTTTCGTGGGGCAGGGAGCGGTTCGCAACGTCCGCACTTCCGACCTATGGGTTTGGGAAGGCGCTGACGGACGCGACTACGCAGTGACCGGTACATGGGGCGCTGCTGGCGCAACCTACTTTTGGGATGTCACCAACCCGACGTCCCCGGTGATGACCGATTCCCTTGTCGTCGATGCACGGACTACGAACGACGTAAAGGTCTCTGAGGACGGGAACGTCTGCGTGATCTCACGCGAGGGCGCATCGAACCGTCGCAACGGAATTGTCATCCTCGATTGCTCGGATCCTCGCAACATTCGGATTCACTCTACATTCGATGACGAGCTGACGGGCGGGGTGCACAATCTGTTCGTGTACGAGGATCACGTTTATGCCGTGAACAACGGCGTTCGGTTCGACGTGATCAACATCGAAGACCCCACGAATCCCCACCGGGTGGGCCGCTTCGAACTCGATACGCCGGGACATGCGATTCACGACGTTTGGATCGTCGACGGCATCGCTTACACCTCGAATTGGGGTGATGGCGTGGCCGTGGTTGATGTTGGTGGAGGTACCCGAGGAGGCAGCCCATCGAATCCGGTACTTATGTCGAAGTTCGCGGACATCGGTGGCGCCACCCATGCGGCCTTCCCCTACCAGAGCCCGACAGGACGCTTCTACATCTTTATGGGCGACGAAATCGGTCGGCAGGGCTTCGATGGACAGGACGGAGATCGTACGCCGCCCCTCATGGCTGGCTTCATCCATATCGTGGACTTCACGGACCCCGAGAACCCGGAGGAGGTCGCACGTTACGAAGTGCCCGAAGCCGGTTCCCACAACTTGTGGATTGAAGACGACCGAATGTACGTGGCGTTCTACAACGGCGGGCTACGCGTGGTCGACATCGAGGGCGAGCTCAAGGGTAACCTCTTCAACCAGGGCCGAGAGATCGCTCGCTACATGGCCAACGATCCGGACGGTGTTGTCGCAAACGCCCCCTTTACGTGGGCACCGCAGCCATTTAAGGGCAACCTCTTCTTCGCTGAGCACCACTCGGGCTTGTGGTCGATCAAGCTCGAGCCGCGCAGGAACCTCATCCCGTGATGCTGAGTCCAACCCCACGCACGTTGGCGATGCTGCTGTTTGCCGGGCTCGCATCGAACCTGCCCGCGGGGGCTCAAGAAACGGTCTACCGAGCATACGTAGCGGCCGAGTCCGAAGATGAGGTCGCAGTGCTCCGGTTTAGCGTTACCGAGGGTCTATCTGTCGAACGTTCGATCTCAGTAGGTCGCTGGCCCGCGGAAATCGAGGGCCCGCACGGGATCTACTTCGATCCGTCGGGAGCGTACTGGTACCTGACGCTTGGACACGGCTTCCCAAACGGCACGGTTCTGCGCTACGACGCGACCGCAGACACTGTGGTCGGCTGGAGCGAACTGGGACTCTTTCCTGCCACCGTGTCGTTGACCCCCGAAGGGGCACTCGCTTTCATTGTGAATTCGAACTTCTACGGTGATATGGTACCCAGCACATTGTCGGTCGTCGACACGAAGACAATGTCTGAGATCGCCCAGGTCGAGACGTGCACCATGCCCCATGGCTCACGGATGGGGGCGGACGGTCAACACCACTACTCCGCGTGTATGATGGACGATCAACTCGTCGAGGTGTCGACGTTGTCGCTAGAAGTCACACGCCGGATGGACCTGACAACCGGCGCTGCCGTGATGGTCGATGGGCACGAAGGTGGTGGGATGGATTCAGGGCATCGCATGTCGGCTGGCCAGTCCTGTTCCCCCACATGGACCTTGCCGAGCCCCGACGGGTCAACGGTCTATATCGCATGCAATAAGGGAAACGAGATCGTTGAAGTAGACCTCGAATCTTGGTCCGTGAGGCGGCGTTTTACCGCAGAAGGTGCGCCCTATAATCTCGCTTTGACACCCGACGGATCGCGCCTTCTGGCCACGCTAAAAGGGAGCGCGCGACTTGGCATTTGGGACGTCGAATCGGGCGAGCGCCTCGCGACGATCGAAAGTACGCAGCGTGTTACTCACGGCGTTGCCGTCACGGACGACGGTAGGTTTGCCTTCGTCAGTGTCGAAGGGATCGGGGGAGAACCGGGGATCGTGGAAGTCATCGATCTGGGGACTCACGAGCGGGTGGGGATCGCAGAGATCGGAAAACAAGCCGGCGGTATCGCGCTGGTGCCTCGAGGAGCGTATGAGCGATAAAGGGATCAACTGGACCGGAGTGTTGCTGCGATTTTTCGGAGCGGCCCTGTTAGTCCATCTCACCTACAACCCGCAGGGTTTTTCGTTCTATAACTGGGCGATCGAGCCGGCGCTGCAACGGCCTCGTCCTGAGGGGTACCCTGACGCGTTGATGTTTCTATCCGGCGTGTTTCTGACTATTGGCTGGGCCATCTTCATCCAAGCGACACGCAGGTCGTTAGGTGCGAAGGGTGCCCTACTTGTGGTCGCCGTTGGAGTCGGGGTTGTGTGGCTTTTGGTCGACCTAGGTGTGCTTTCGCCGGAGGGGACACCCGCCATTACCCACATTGCGCTCGCCGTGATTTCGCTCTTGCTGGGCGTGGG
Organism: Phascolosoma agassizii; assembly: GCA_035593235.1. Classification (NCBI taxonomy): domain Eukaryota; kingdom Metazoa; phylum Annelida; class Sipuncula; order Phascolosomatiformes; family Phascolosomatidae; genus Phascolosoma; species Phascolosoma agassizii. The sequence goes on from JAVJHY011684898.1 coordinate 58,865, forward strand.
ACTTTCGTGGTCCTTGATCAGCCGACGCCTAACCGGTCAGGTAGATATCGACGAGAGCAACTAGTCCCGAGCGATTGGCGAGACCGCTTCTAATAAGCGGATCTCATTTTCTGCTTGGCGGACCCTAGATCGGCCCGGAAAGCAGGTCAGCTCGATCGAGGTCGTGCTTCTGCATGAGGCGATAGAGGGTCGTACGGTCGACCCCAGCCACACGGGCGGCGTCGCTCATGTTGCCCTTGGCCTGTCGAACGATCCGCTGCAGATACGCCTTCTCGAACTCGGTCAAGACTTGATCCCGCGCCGTGTGGTAATCAAGCTCGGTTGGGACGTTGCGGAAGATGCTCCCGCTGGAGCTGCTGCTTGATCCCGTGCCCGTCCGGTCGATAAACGGGATCTGGTCTGCGTGGATGTCGACACCCGGTTGGAGGAGCACCACCGAGTGCTCCATGACGTTGCGAAGCTCACGCACGTTGCCTCGCCAAGGGCACGAGACTAAGGCGTCGATCGCCTCGTCGGTCAGCATCGGGGGCGGCTCCGATTCGCTGCGGTGCAACTCCCAGAAGTGACCCAGGAAGTGATGCGCCAAAACAGGAATGTCTTCGGGGCGCTCGCGGAGCGGTGGGATGTGAATCGGTACGACGCGAAGTCTGTAGTAGAGGTCGTTCCGCAGCTTCCCGTTTTCCACCGCAGCCAACGGATCTTCGTTCGTGCCGGCGAGGAAGCGCACGTTCACCACAGCGTCGGTCCGTGTCGAACCCAAACGGCGTACGACGCCGTCTTGGATGACGCGAAGTAGCTTCGCCTGAATCGACTGAGGCATCTCGGTCAGTTCGTCGAGGAACAGTGTTCCTCCGTTAGCTGCCTCGAGGAGCCCCAACTTTTCTTTCATGGCTCCCGTAAACGCGCCCTCTACATGTCCGAACATCTCGGACTCAAGTAGCGTTTCGGGTAGCGCGGCACAGTTCAGCGCGATGATCTCTCGGCTCGAACGTCTCGAATTCTGATGGATGAACTGCGCGATCATTTCCTTACCGGACCCACTCTCACCCGTGATGAACACGGACGCGTCGGTCGATGCCACGCGACGAGCGAGTTCGATGACCCGCTGGAAGGCGGAAGATACACCCAGCAGCGTATGCGTTTCAGAGTGGCCCTGGTGCGTCTTCTCGGCCTGGGTGCCTCGGGTCTCACGGCTCTCGCGAGCGACCACTACAGCATGGGCAGCTCGGCCCATCAAGATCTGCAGATGTGTAGCGCTGAACGGCTTTGGGATGTAGTCCCATGCGCCGCTGCGAAGCGCTTCGATGCTCGACTCGACGCTTGGGTTACCCGTCATCACGATGACGATCGAGTCCGGATTCGACTCGAGCGCCGCCTTTAGTAGTTCCATGCCGTGGACCTGCGACATGTACAGGTCCAACAGGACGATGTCGAACGGCTTCCGTCGGATCGTCTCGAGTGCTTCGTCGCCTCGCCCGGACCCTTCGACCTTGTAGCCTTCGGAGCGGAGGAGGCTGCTGCAGCTCTCGCGGAGTGTGTGTTCGTCATCAACCACAAACACCGACATCGTCGCTTTGACGTCGGGGTCTACGAGAAGATGTGATACATCACCCGAATCGTTCATGTTTCCGCGCCCGGGTCGGCTTAGGGCCGAGACGCCTACGGTTGAAGCTTCATTCATGAGCAGAGTGGCTCTTTTTGTATCGGCGAACCGTGGGTTCCGATGACCGGGGAGGACCGAGTCACCCGACAGAGATCGTTGCGTAGGAAAGGCAACAAACGTGCCGCGTTGCTGCAACATGGCACCCATCCCCCATAGCCTACCCGAAAGGTCTGAATCCTAAGCAAAACGGCGACCGAGAGAGCTTTCTCTCGGTCGCCGTCGTTGCACCGGACCTCAGTCACTTTTTGGCGTGACCGGCCTAGCACGCGGCTAACGCACCCCAGCCGTTGCCGAGTTGACCCCCGCGATATCCGCGCCGGGATCCGTTCCATCCGTCGCGAGGCCGCGATACGGACTACTCGACGAGAGTTGGTAGTTCGTTACACCCGTGAAGCCGATGCCACCCACACTCGCGGGGTAGTAGTTATTCGCGGGATAACTGCCGGCGTCGGCTCCCGCGATCACGTTCCCGAAGAACTGACCGTCCGCCATGTAGTGCGACACAGCGTTTGTGCCCTGACCGACGGTGGCGAAGATACCCCACACTCCGAAGGTCGTGATATTGTCGTTGAAGACCATCGACCTTGTCGCCCCCTCGAGAAAGAGGATCGCGTGGTACTCCTGCATGACCGTGTTGTGTCTGATCGTGAGGTTGAGCGGGCCGTCAATAATCATGAAGCCCGACCCCCAAGAGGCGTCGCCGCCAAAGCCGGATTTGGGACCCATTGCATCGATTACGTTGTGCTCAATCAGCACGTTGTTCGTCTGTCCAGACGGTGAATTGGAGCTGTTGGTGCGACTGATGGCGATGCCGCTCCCCATTCGCGTCATGACGTTGTAGCGAATCGTGACGTGCTCGGAGACGCACCAGGTGCAATTGCCGTCTTGGTTAGTCGACTTGATCAGCACACCCCACCCCTGCTGCCCATCACTCCAGTTGCCCTCCAGGATGTTCTGCTCGAACACAACCCGACGCGCGTTCTTGAGCTCCAAGAGGTTCTTCACCACAGCGACAGGACTCGAGTACCATGAGTCCGGCTTGTGGAAGAAGTTGCGACGGATTTCGATGTCCGAAGGCACCATTCCGTTGACGGTTGGATCTCCGCCTCCACCGACCATCAGGTTTTCGCTACCACCGGCCAGGTAGTTATTCACCACCTTGTACGGCCCGGGACCGTCCCATATCAAGATCGCTTGGGAGTCCTGGCCAAAGCTCGTACAGTCGCTCAGATAGGAGTCTACGACGGCACCGTACGCTACACTCAACCCCAAGCAACGCTTGATTTGTACGCCAGGCTTCCCATGGACGTACATACGATCGAGGATGATGTGGTGTGGCCAATTCGCCGTCCCGCCACCGAACGCCACGATTTCGCCAACGTTTGAGTTGCCCGAAGTCGTGGTCACCTCCAACCCCATGAGCCGGTAATGATGGGCTCCGGGATCCGCAGTGAAGGCCGCCCAGCCCTGCTGACTCTCGATGCGAGCCAACTGCGCGTTGGCTGCGAGGCTCGGCGTCATCCTTGTTCCCTGACTAGGCAGGCTTGTTTCCGTGGATATGACAATCCACTCCGCACCACCCTTTGCGGGGAGTTGGAAGTTTCCGGTGTACACCGCGCCAGCCGCGAGAAGGATCTGGTCGCCTGGTTGAGCCTGGTTGATCGCACCCTGTAGGTCACCACCTGAGGGCACACGGATAATATTCCCGTTTGGAGCAGAATAGTTCGTGCTGATGTATTCGCGGGGTAGATCCGGTGTGGGCCCGTTGCTGATGGGCGGCAGCGGCGGAGGTGGCGGCTGTGGTTGACTCGGATCTGGATCCGTGGGAGACGCTCCCTCCGTCACCTGCAACGTGCCCTGGTTGTGTACGACACGGGTTTCTGTCGAAGCGCTTGGTTCCCAGATCACTGAAACTTGTGTGCTGCCGACCGCCACACCTTGAGCGAGGCCAGCACCGGTTATCGTTGCGATGCTGCCGTTGCTCGACTCCCAGAAGAGTTGTTGGGTCTGGTCGGCGATCATGGCGACGCCGTTCGAATCGACGGGCGACGCAACCAACTGCAGCGTTCCACCCGCTGCCACCGACGGGGAGGACGGGCTGATGCCAATGGAACTCACGATTTGGCGGGAGTCGATGTCCACCGTCGCCGATTGATCCCCGACGGATGCCTTCACCCGCCCAGGGCCCACCCCGGTCGAGTAGATCCGGCCGATACCGTCCACCCCCACGAGGTCGGGGGTTTCGCTTGTCCACACGATTGCGCTGCCTGTGACCTGCCCACCGGCCGCGTCTTGCGCGCTGGCCGTCACGTGGACCGTGTCCCCGATCGCGTTCAGAGTCGCTTGCTGAATGTCGAGTACAAGGCGACCGACGCTTCCACTTACCGAAATCGTGGCCGATCCCGAATGGCCACCTGATGTTGCCGTCACCGTGGCCGTGCCCAAGGAAACGCTGTGGACGCTGCCCGAGCCGTCCACGGTGGCGACTCCTGGGTCGGAACTCGACCATTGGAAGCTCGCCCCCCCGACACCATTACCGGCTGCGTCGAGCGCAGACGCCACGAGGCGGCGGTTTTCCGCCACAAGCATCGATATAGACGACGGACTCACTGAGACTCTAGCGATGGCACCGGCCTGCGATGTGGCTGAGAACGTGATCGGGGTTAAGGTGCCGGTGGTGGCCGTCACTTGGTTTAGTACGGCGCTGGATCCCAGCGTGTAGCTCACCTGAGCTAACCCGCCTTCGTCTGTTGATGTTGAGGTAGCCGAAAGAGATCCGGCGCCGGCAGTAACCGCCCAGGTAACGTTGACCCCGGCCAGAGGCGAACCCGAGGCGTCGAGGACACGGGCAATGAACGGGGCACCCAAGACGGTCGAAGCGCCGCCGCTCTGACCGGACCCACTGACGCTCAGAAGCTGCCCAGGACTGACGCCCTGGACTGAAATTGTCGCAACACCTGAAACATCATCGGCGGTTCCAAAGACTTTGGACGTGCCGACCCCGAGACCGGTGACTTGGCCCGACGAGCTTACGGAGACCACACTTTGGTCTTCCACACTCCAAGTCACCGTCTCGATGGTTATGGGGTTTCCGAATTGGTCCTGGGGTGCGCCTGTGAGGCTCAGTGTCTCGTTTACCCCGATCGTGGCCACACCAGGCGTCACGACGACGCTTGTTATGGGTTCTGTCGTCGCCTGAGCAGCGAACCACACTTCAGGTCCGTTGGTGCCTACCACGGCTTGGGCGGTCTGCGGTCCGGATTGGGTACCGAGACGCCACTGAGCGCGAGCGACCCCTTGTGCATCGGTGACGCTGGTTTGGGTGGCGCTCGCTGCTGCCCCTCCAAGGGTCGCACTTGAGAAGGACCAGGTGACCGGTGTGCTCGGTATAGGATTTCCGTACTGGTCAAGCACCTTCACCACGAGTGCCTGCCCAAGGAGCTGGTTGACTACACCTGTTTGGTTGTCGCCGGCGACGAGGCGAAGGTGATCCTCATTGCCGTTGGCGTCACCACGGGCGTGTATCCACGCATCGTCCACGCCTTCGGACGTGATCCGGAGTGCGTTCTGGCCGGCGGTGGTTCCGAGGCGCCATAACGCCTGGGCAGAGCCATCCGAGGAGGTAATGGCGGTTCGGGGGGACACGGAACCAGCCCCTACCTCGACGAAGAAGGAAACTTCGACGCCCGCGACGGGACGCCCGCTGCGGTCGACCAGGCGGACAGCGACGCTATCCGGTAGTGAGGTGCCGACGGTCCCGGAAAGGGTGCCCTCGAACATGGGGAGTAAATCGGTGGGAGTCGGCAGGACGATGACCGGCAGGGTAGCTGAGCCGTTTTCCGACTCGGCCGTAATCTGGGCTACGCCGGGCTGCTTGGCGGACACTGTACCGTTCTTAGAGACGCTAGCAATGCTCGGGGCACTGCTTGCCCATTTCACGATTACCTCGGGCGGCAGCTTGGTGGTGGCGCCATCCTTCGAGCGGAAGCGGAGGCTCGTATGGCCTAGTGCACCGTCTTGAAGGACGAGTTCGCCGGGAGCGATCTCGAGTTGACCTTCGAGGATCGCATCAAGATCACTGACGGGGCCTGTGGTCCCGGTGGTCTCAGTCCGACACGCTCCGGCGAGTAGGGTAAGGAGAAGGATCCAAAGAAGGGTCGAAGTGCGTAGCTGGTTCGTTTCTGGTCGCGTATTCAAAGTTAAACCGGCACGGTCTGTAAGGTGAGTAATGCCAGATGACGAAACTGGCCTGCAATGCCCGGTTGTCGGTGGGGACAAAACGCCGGGTCCGCGACTGGGGGTGCGCGACCTTGGGGTGTCGTGACGGCGCTACATCTGTCCCACGGTTGCATCACAAGGCATGGATCGGGCCACGTTTGCCAGGGAGGCAGGGTCAGACCGTAGAAAGCCGATAAATAGCGGGGTATGCATGTTCCGCAAGGCCGGCGCGCGGGCTGCCTAGGGGTGTTGCGTTGCCGCCATGAGCGGAACGTTTGTAGTGTGTATCATTCTGTGGCGTGTCGTCGACGCCACACTATAAGCGGCGCCGACGAGTCACAGTCCGACAATAAACATTTGGCACTATACGAAACATTTGACGGCAGGCGGATCGGGCCCTCGACCTCGCTCCGATTACCTTGGCGAAGCCGTCCTAGGAAACGGTCCCCCGGCACTCACCATCGGGTGCCCGGAGCGTCGGATACTGCACACCCAGTTGCTCCAGGTAGCTCCCGAAACGCGTCGGGTCGAAGTAGAACTCCCGCATCTCATCACGGAACTCATCCATGATTTCGCGGTTGAGCCAAATCGCCGGCTTGTCGTCCGGTCGAATGAACGGCGTGTACTGGATGTCTTTGGTCTGGACTTCGTTGAAGTACTCCCATGCGTCCTCGACGAGATCCGGGCGGACCATGAAGTCCAACAGAGTCATCGCCTGAGCCTTGGCTCCGGCTGTCGCCCCCTTGTGAGCGATGGGGGTCGCCATTGCGATCGCATTAGACCAGTTGTGGCCGGGCAAGTTCGGGATGTTCGATGGGAACGACAGCACTGCGGTGGGGACATTCCAGGAGATGTCCCCGATGTCGTCGGCGTAACCCGCCTGACGTTGGTCTTCTCGCAGAGCAGGACGCAGCGTCGACAACTCCGACGCGAGCCCCGTCTCGGCGCCTCCAACCTCACGCTGGGTCGCACGTGCCAGCTGTTGGTCGGCGTCACTCCATGTGGGCAGTCCCACTTTTTGGATGTTTTCGTACAAGCTCTCGGCCACAACTTTGTTGAAATGACCGGGCCAGGCAGAGCCGAGGACCTGCACGGACTCCACGTCGACGCCCGCCATGAGGGCCGCGCCTTGAGCAATGGAATCCCCGACGTTGAAGAGGTGTTGGATTTCGGGGTAGTTCCGCTCGCGAAAGTAGTACCAGATCGATGCCTTTGACGGTACGACGTTCGGTTGGTCGCCCCCGTCAACGATTACGGAGTGGGAACGGGCTTGAGGTCGGATGTGCTCCCGACGGAAGTTCCAGCCCACCTCCATCAGCGTGACAGCATCCGCCGCGCTCCGCCCACGCCAGGGCGCGCCTCCTGCATGTGCGCTTTGTCCCTCGAAAGTGAAGAGAGCCGAGACCAACCCGGTACCCGGCGTGATGCCCCACCCGGTGCTCAGGTTGGAGCCGACGTGGGCATAAAGCACGACGTCGACATCCGCGAAGATGCCGGCGCGCACGTAGTGAGCCTTTGTGGCCACCAACTCCTCTGCGACACCTGGCCAGATCTGTATGGTGCCAGGGAGCCCTTCCCGTTCCATCAAGGACTTCACGGCAAGCGCGGCCGTGATATTGACCGCTTGGCCGGAGTTGTGACCCTCACCGTGTCCCGGGGCGCCCTCTATCAGGGGCTTGTGACATGCCAACCCCGGGGTTTGCGATGCCTTCGGGATGTTGTCGATATCGGTACCCAGCGAAATTACTGGCTCTCCCGAGCCCCAGGTCGCTACCCAGGCAGTAGGGATTCCTGCGATCCCTTCGGTGACCTCAAACCCGTTCTCGCGCAGTGTCCGCACCAGGTAGGCTGACGTTTCGAACTCTTGAAACCCGAGCTCCGCGAAGCTGAAGATCTGGTCGACCATCTGCTGGGTGAACGTGGCTCGTGTGTCGATGTCCGCTGCGAGTTCTTGCTTCCAACGGTCTAGATCCCGCGACTGCGCTAGAAGCGAAGCGGGGATTATGGCGGACAAGATCACTACCGCCGCTGCCACGATGTCCCAACGTTTCCCAAGCGAAGATCTCGCCATGCCGTCACCCTCTGCGCCGATTCCCTGTGCGTTCCGCGAACCGCAAATCTGAGTCGTGCGCTCGCTTACGGCGAGGTCTAGGGTTTTGATGGGACCCTTCCGTTCGCTAGCCGGGCCGTCGAGAACCAGGAGTCATCGATCGAGAGAACCGTTGTCTCGCCCCAGCGACATCCGTACCCTGCGGGGCCTATGAAACGCCCGCCATTTGCCTGAATCGGAGTGCAGCGTGTCGTTCCTTCTTGAAGCGCCGCCTCTCCTTACTGCCGTTCGCTACGTAACGCCGCTGCGCGAGGGCGGGTCTTTGCCCGCGATCGTCGAGACCGAAGATGCCAGGCTCTTTGTGACGAAGTTCCGTGGGGCAGGGCAGGGGGCGAAGGCGCTAATTGCCGAGGTGATCTTCGCATCCCTGGCGCGAGCCATCGGTCTACCCATGCCTGAAATCGCCATCATCGATATGGCTGAGGACTTCGGGCGAACCGAGCCAGACCCCGAAATCCAGGACATTCTGGCGGGCAGTAGAGGTCCGAACTTCGGCATCCGTTACCTAGACGGAGCAATGAACTTCGACGCTACCGCCGCAGGAGCGTTGGTGACCGAGCAGTTCGCCACCGACCTCGTATGGCTCGATGCGTTTCTCACGAACCCCGACCGAAGCCACAAGAATCCCAACCTGATGGTCTGGAAGAACGGTCTCTGGTTGATCGACCATGGGGCTGCGCTATTCGCGCATCACAACTGGAGTCGAGTTGACGAAGAGCGGACGCGCACTCCGTTCGCAACCACGGAGCAACATGTAGTCTTGGGCCGGAGCGGTGACCTCATGGTTGCGGACCGCAACCTCTCGGCGATCCTCGACGAAGGTGTGCTGCGCGCCGCCGTAAGCCGCGTGCCTGACGCTTGGCTCGTCGACCCCGTAACGGGCAGCGAGTTCTCCACTCCCGACCAGGCCAGGGACCGCTATATCCGTTACCTCAAAACGCGCGTCTCTGAACCCCGCGCGTTCGTTCAGGAGGCGCTCGAAGCTCGAGGTCGCCTCCTGAGCTCGACACCGAACCCCCTCTCGGCCCGCAGGTGAGCGTCGCTCCCGAGCGGTTCGCGTATGACTTTGTCGTGCTACGCTTGGTGCCGCACGTGCACCGGTACACAACTGCCGACATCGGCGTCGTCCTGCATGCCCGCACTGCGGGCTTCCTGGACGCACGGATGCTACTCGATAGTCAGCGGCTCGAAGAGCTGATGCCAGACGGAGACGTCACACTTGTTGGGCGGTACATCACGACACTAGCAGCCGTCGCGCGAGGTGAACCGGGCGGCGGGGAATTGGCGATGCTTCCGCCATCGGAGCGGTTTCATTGGTTGGCGGCGCCGCGCTCAGACCTCCTGCAGAGTTCACCGATTCACGGCGGCCTAACTATTGACCCGGCGCGGACGCTTAGAGAACTCTATACGTTCTACGTTGACGGCTGAGTGAGAGCTTTTCAGGAAACGGGACCACCGCCCCCGCGGGCCTGTTGCTGGTAGACACGAACCCAACGCCTACATGAACGTACGTTCAAAATCCCTCTGGGCAGGATTGTCGGGCCTTCCCTTCGCTGCGGCTGTGGCGATCATCACGATCGTCGGATCCTGTTCCGGCGCGCCGATGTAATCCGACCGCATCCAGTAGACGCTAAGGCTTGACCACCCAGCCGTCCTTTAGCTCGATGATTCGATCGCCGTATTTTGCGAATTCGGCGTTGTGTGTCACCTGGATGATGGTTGTACCGTTGCGATTCAACTCTGTCAGCAGGTCCATGATCATGGTGCCCTGGCTGGTATGCAGGCTGCCCGTGGGCTCATCCGCGAGAATTATCTTGGGCTCGGCCACGACAGCTCGGGCAACGGCCACCAACTGCTGTTGTCCCCCCGACAGCTGCGCGGGATACAAGTCCTTCTTTGCAACGATTTGAAAACGGTCAAGGATGTCTGCTACACGGGACTTTCGTTCGCTCTTAGGTACGTCCCTGTAGGACAGCGGGATCTCGAGATTTTCGTATACCGTCAGATCGTCCAGCAGGTGATACTGCTGAAACACAAATCCGATGAGCTCACGGCCGAGGCGCAGCCGTTCCTTCTGCCTTAGCCTGTGAATCGGATTGCCCGCGAGTTCATACTCGCCGGTCCAATCGGCATCGAGCACGCCCAAGATCGAAAGCAAGGTCGATTTGCCGGATCCCGAAGGCCCCATGACGGATACGAACTCGCCCTTCGCGACGTGCATCGCAATATGGCGGAGCACGTAGGTGCGCCCGGCGCCCGCAGGGAACGACTTTTCAATGCCTGAAGTGCGGATCATGTCGACGGTCCGCCTAGTTCAGGTCAAATCCACTCTCTTCAAGTTCGTGTTTACTCTCTTCATCGCCTTCAGACGCCGTCTTGCCATCGAATAGGTAGATGTTGCGGTCTGCAATGTGCGAGTATCGAGGATCGTGCGTCACCATACAAATCGTCGCACCGTCCGCGTGCAGTTCCTTCAGTAGGTCGATGACGGCCCCACCGTTCTTCGAGTCGAGATTACCCGTCGGCTCATCAGCGAGAAGGATCAGCGGCTTCCCAACGATGGCCCGTGCAACAGCCACTCTTTGCTGCTGTCCTCCAGAGAGCTGCGAGGGATAGTGGTTCAACCGGTGGGCCATCCCCACTCGCTCGAGAGCCGACTGTACTCGCTCCTTTCGCTCCGAGGTCTGCATTCCCCGGTAGGTAAGGGGAAGTTCGACGTTCTCGGCAACCGTTAGGTCGCCGATCAGGTTGAATGCCTGGAACACGAAACCGATTGATTGATTTCGAATACGGGCGCGCTCGGAGGCGGTAAGCGAAGCCACTTGATGACCGTCTAGGAGGTATTCCCCCGAAGTTGGCGAATCAAGCAGCCCAAGGATCGAGAGCAGTGTCGTTTTCCCACACCCGGATGGGCCAGCAATCGAGACGAACTCGCCTTTCTTGAGGTCGAGATCGATCGCATTGAGCGCGTGGGTCTCAAGGTCCTCAGTGTAGAACACCTTGCTGAGGCTCTTGAGCGTGATGAGCGCATCGGTTCCGCCTGACATTCCCACTTCTGCTGTCTGCATCTTGGTATCCAATCCTCTTTAGGTCTATGAATCGAGCTGTTGATTGTTGATCTGGATCACTGCATCGCTTGGGCTACCGTATTCGTACGCGTTCGAAGTTGTCCCACTGAGACATATCGGAAAGAATGACGACGTCACCCGGCTGTAACCCTTCGGCCACTTCCATCTCGGATACCGAACTCCGACCCAGTCGAACGTTGATGCGGTCCGCACCGCTGCCGTCGCTCGCAACTCGGAAGACGCCAACCCGACTATCGGCCTGTCCGTACGCCGGGCGTGCCATATAGATGACGTCGTCCAGGCGCTCGATCTCGACGGTCCCGTCCACGCTCATGTCAGAGCGAGCGCTTCGCGGAAGGGAGTCGGGGAGCGTGATGTCGATTGTGACTGTTCCGTTCTGCACGGAGGGATCAATGCGTGTCACGCGCCCGATGATCGTGTCGTTGCGTGTATCTACGAAGGCCATTTGGCCTACAGTGATGTCCTGGGCTTGGGTTTGTGGGATCCGCAGTTCGGCCTTCAGGCGTCCGGGTTGAACGATCCGAGCAAGCGTGCCCCCGGCCGTGACCCACTGTCCCTCTTGCAGAGGCAACTCCGCTAGGACGCCTCCGACGCCAGCCAGCACGTCCATGGATTCGACACGGTCCTCATTGAAGCGAGCGATCGCACGAAGCCGCTGTACCTGAGTCCGCTGGGCAGCGAGCTGTTCGTCAACCGCCTGGTTCATTGTTTCCCAGCGTCGTCCTTCGATGTCGAGACGGGTGCGCAGATCGACCTCCGCGTCCCGACTCCGCTCGTATTCGGCTGTGGCTACGAGTTCGGGATTCGTCTCGAAAAGCGTCTTGTTGGTCTCCCACGTCCGCTTCGCGTCCTGGTACATCGCTCTCGTTTGCGCGACCACGCCTTCCTGGGTAAGCCCGGTCGTCTGGAGGTTCGTGCGCAGCGAGATCAGATTGGCTTCTGCGTCACTCAACTGCTGTTGAGCACGCAACGATTCGACCTCGACGTCTGGGTTAGCCAATCGGATAATGGGTGTGCCGGCTTCCACTTCGGTACCGGGGAGGACGAGGATTTGCTCGACCCGCCCAGCGGTGACCGCTGTGATCCAACGCATCTGTTCCGGTACCAGAGTGCCTGGGCCGCGGACCTGACGGACCATCGTACCTCGCTGCACCGTATCAAACCAAATTTGGGCGCGGTCCACATTCGGCGCCCCAGGCCCGAGTCGACTTACTGCGGCGGTGAGCACCAGTATGCCGACAACTGCTGCACCGATTTGAATCGCTCGGCGCCGCTGCTTCGGCTTGGGGTCTCGCTTGATGTCCACGATTTTTCCTATTGGCGGAGTTGCGTGCCGACGGCAGACTCGAGTGCCGACAGCGCGTCATGATAATTGTACACTGCAGCCAGATAGTCACGCTCAGCTTCGGCCATGGAGCTTTCCGCCTCGAGCAGGTCGAGGAATGCCGCTGCGCCTAGGCGGTAGCGTTCGCGGGCCAGGTCGAGCTGCTCCCCGGCGACCTCGCGGTTGCGCTCTTCGATCTGGGCAATTCGGTATGTGGTTTCCACGTCGCCGTGGCGTGTGGCGATCTCAGAGCGTAACCGTAATTCTTCGGCCCGTTCCGCATACTCGGCGTCCTTCTCGGCCGCGCTGGCCTCCTCGGCCGCACGTTGGCGTTGGAAGCCGGTGAAGATCGGGAGCGAGACCGTGATGCTGGCCGACAGCGGCTGCTTCTGAAAGTCTAGCGGGAAGGTCCGATTGCCACTGAGGAGCGCCGCTTCGTCGGCGGCGGTCAGCGTGAGACCCGTGCAGTCACGCGGGTATCCGGCCAAGGGCTGCGAAAGTCCCACGGACACTTCATTCAGAAACTGGCAGTTCTCGCGTTGGGCGTCGAAGCTCCCTCGCGCCTGGCCAACCAAGAAGTCCGTATCGCCAATCTCTCGCGTGAAGCCAGACCAGGTGGCTGCCAGGGAAACGGTCGGCAGGTAGTCACTGCGCGCTTCCCGTAGGCCCGCGATCCGCGCGCTTCTCGTGGCCCGCAGCGAACGAAGTTGAGGGTGTCCGTCCATCGCCAGCGTGATGAGCGACTCGCGGTCGTGAGGGATTAGCTGAAGGTCGAATGTGTTCTCGAGTTCCACGTCTGAGTCGAGGCCTCCTCCAAGCTGCTCCATCAGGCGGAGGCGCTCCGCGGCTAGCAGGTTGTCGGCTTCGAGTACCGCCACCTCAGCGCGTCCACGCTCTACCTCGGCTTGCTTTCCCTCAATCGCTACGGCGCTGCCCACTCGGACGCGAGCGTCGGCGAGCTCGAAGTTTTCTTCCGCTCGTTGGAACTGACGTTCAGCGACGCGAACACCTTCTTGAGCACGTAGTGTGAGCAGATATTGGCGCGTCACGTCCGTGGACAACGTAAAGGCCGCGGCGTCGACGCCCGCATATGCTGCCCCACGCTCAGCCCTAGCTCGGGCGGCGCGGAAGAAGGTGCGACCGCTCAGTTGCATGTTCAGGCGGAGCGCATAATCCGATATGAAATAATCTGTCGAGCCGGCGCCGATGTCGTCACCGGTGAAAATGCCGAAGCGCTGGGTCCCGGCCGCCACGTATTGGGCGCCCCCACTCGTGGTTACTCTGGGCAGGAAGCCCGCGTATGCCTCCCGAACCCCCCATTCGGTGACGCCTGTGTCGTTGCTACGGCTCAAGAATGCGGGGTTGTTCCGGTGAGCTTGCGAAATGGCGTCTTCGAGCGTCAACAGGCTTGGCGCCTGCGCGTGTATTAGCGCAGGGGCGAGCCCGAGATGTGCGAGCATCACAAACGCTGCGGCGCGGCGGAGCATCGCAAGCTTCTTCGTTTCCACTTCGACCTCTTCTCTCATGTGGACTACCTACGCGGTTTGACGTCCTCAGGTTGCAAGCGGTTGCGTGGCTATCGGTCGAGCGACGAATAATAGTCAATCGACCTATACTCGGACAACCGCGGAGCTAACCCAACGAAATCTCCCAATCGAGTACCTATTCTGACCTCATCGCGTTTGCGGAATCAACCCCAGTGGCGTGCAAAGTGGGCCCAAGGAGGCCAGCCAGCGCTAGGGCAACGGCTGGCTACCGTTCAGCACGTGCCGCGATACCAAGTGCCAACGTCTCAACTACAGCGATGTAGAATCCCAGACGGCGTTTTAGCACTCGCGCCGCATACCGGATGTCGCACATGAAGCCGTCATTCATCCTCACCTCTGCCTCGTAGTGCTGGAATACCAGCATATGCTGGATTCTAAGCACTGGCCGGCTTTTGTCAATCGACTAAGCAACCCAACCAGGCTAATTACGTTTCAGTCCGTACGGATGGCGCGCACGGGATCCACTCCCGCGGCGCGAAGGGCGGGGGGCAGGGCCGCAAGTCCAGCCGTCGCCATGAGGAGCAACGGGACAGCGACGAACATACCGGCGTTAATGTCCGTTGGACCAAAGACGATCGACTGTCCAATCCGGGCGCCGAGAAACGCAAGGAAGAGCCCGGCGGTCACCCCGAGACCGGTCAGGACGAGGGTGTCGCGCAGAACTTCGGTGACAACCCGACCTCGGGAAGCTCCGACCGCCATCTTTACACCGATTTCTCGAGTGCGCCGCGCCACCTGGTAGGAGACAACCGCGTAGACACCAGCCGCGGCCAAGAGTAGAGCCAGGAGTGCCAAGGCACCCACCGCGCTCGTTACCAGCCTGTCGCGGGCGACGGATGTCTGAATGAGTTGTGCAATCGTTTCGATCTGGAAGAGGGGCTCATTGGGGTCGAGCGCAGCGGCAGCATCACGGATCTCGTTCACAGGGATCGCACCCCCGCCGCGAGCTTTTGCAACCACCGTCATGTATCCAAACACAAACTCTGCTTGAGCCAGCGGTACAAACATCTGCTGACTCGGCGGTGACGACAGTCCTTCGTGGCGGACATCGCCAATGACACCTACAACTTCCCAGTCCTGCTCTTGGTCGTAGAAGATCTTGATCGTCTTGCCCAGGGGATTTACGCCCGGCCACAGAGCGTCTGATAGACTCTCGGTCACGAGTAAGACGGGGGTAGCTCCAAGGCGGTCGAAGCGGGTGAATTCACGACCTTGCAGCAGGGTCAGTCCCATGGTCTCGACGTAGCCCGGCGAGATGACACGGTAGTCGGTTTGTGCCAACTCGTTCTCAGGACGATCGGGGTGGCCTTCGGCTCGCAGGGGGAGATCGAAGTCAATGCCGCTCGGGTCCATGGGGAGGGTCGACGTCACAGCCGCTCGTTGGATCCCAGGAAGCGCTTCGATGCCGTCGACCAACGTCTCGAAGTACTGCACTCGGTTCGCATTCCGGGGATACGCGTCGCGGTCGAGCGAGACCTTCGCTGCGACCGTCCCTTCGCTAACAAAACCGGGATCGTTCGCGAGCAACTGTTGAAAGCTGACCCAAAACGTTCCTGCCCCGACCAGGAGCACCAGGGAAAGTGCGATCTCGGAGGCGACAAGGAAGCGACGGGTCTGTTCGGAACGGAGGCCGCTCTTGGCCGATTGCGTGCGCACCGCCTCAGACGCCGGTGCGACCCCAAAGAAGATGGCAGTGCATACCGAAGTACCGAGGACGAACAGGAGAACGCGCAGGTCCATTCCGACCTCGGCAGCCCTGGGCAGAGCCGGACTCATGCGCAGGAACAGCGCAAGGAATTGTTGTGCAAGGACGGCCCCGATGATGCCGCCCGCCAAGCCGATAGTCAGACTCTCGGTCAGGAGCTGGCGACGGATGCGAGCACGGGACGCTCCGATAGCCGCTCGGACGTCGAGCTCTCGCCGGCGGGTCATGGTCCGACCCAACAGAAGATTTGCGACGTTGACGCAAGCAACCAAGAGGACTAATCCCACGGCCGCCAGCACCACCCAAAGGACTCGACCGGTATCCCCAACCACCTGATCCTTGGCGTTGACCAGCGTGACCGTCCATCCCCCATTGGCAACGGGGTGTTCGATAGCCAATTGCTGATGAATACTCGTGAGCTCAGCCTGTGCCGCGTCGATCGTGACCCCAGGCGCGAGCCGACCGAGGACATTCAGGTACCTCGTCTGGCGATGTTGATCGGGGTCCGCGAGAAGAGCAGGAACCCAGACGTCAATCTGTGGCCGGGGTGTAGCGAAGGACTGCGGCATGATCCCTACGACTTCATAAGGTTCACCGTCCAGCGTCATGGCCCGACCCACCATGTCGTCGCCTCCGAAGAGTCGCTGCCACGCACCGTGGCTCAGAATGACGGTCTTCCGGTCATCGGGCCGCCCCGCTCCGGGGTCGAAGTCGCGTCCAATGGCCGGACGTACCCCGAGCATTGAAAAGAACTGTGGCGTGACGGCGACGGCATCTAGGACTTCGGGGCGGGGGAGGCCAGTCAGCGTTGTCGAAATGCTCGTCCAGGCACCGATCTCCGAGAACGAGCGACTCCTTTGCTGCCAGTCGTAGACGTTGGGCGGCGAGGGGTTATCGGTAGCAATTCCCTGCACCAGATTCGTTTCCCAGATCGCGACGAGCTCATCAGGGTCCTCGAACGGAAGTGCTCTCAGGGCAACTCGGTCAACCACCGTGAAAACCGCCGTGGTGGCCCCGATTCCAAGCGCAAGTGTACCGACTGCGACGACTGTGAAGAGTGGGTTGCGACGGAACGTTCTTAACGCGAAGCGCAGGTCATTCCAAGCGTCCGAAATCATTCGACTCCTCCGTTGACGTTCAATGCGCTCGAGGCCCACCCCGACGCACTCCAATTCGATGCGCTTGACGTCGCCAAATGTTCTTAGGACCTCGGCGCGGGCGTCCTCCGCGCTCCACCCATGGTCCACGAGTTCGGCCACTCGCTCCTCGACGTGGAAGTCGAGTTCGTGGCGCACGTCGGCCTGAACCTGCCCGGGCGACAACAACAGCCGCCTTACCTCGCCCCCGCTGGGGCCGCTCAGGTTGTCGTGGGCCATGCGATTTCGAGGACGTGGCAAATCGCGCGGGCCTGGCTGACCCAGTTGTCGACTTCACGATTGAGAAACCGTTTTCCGCTCGCGGTCAGCTCATAATACTTGGCTTTGCGATTGGTCTCGGAGAGACCCCATTCCGACCGCAAGAGACCGTCACGTTCGAGCCGGTGCAGGGCGGGATAAAGTGCGCCTTCTTCAATGAGCAGCGCGTCATTGCTGGCTCGCTGAATTTGCCGTGCGATACCGAGCCCGTGGTCGGAGGAGGCCGAGACGGTCTTGAGGATCAGGAGGTTGACGGTGCCGTAGAGGGAACTTGAATCGACACGTGTCATCGAGGTATGCGCCCGGGCGAAGGAGGTCTTGACATCAGCCGCTTAGGGGAACGTGGAAGTGCTTCCCTAAGCTGTCAAGGTGAAGGGCCTGGGGCGGCGTCCTGCGGTGGGGCGAGACCTACTTCCGAGACCCCTCCGAGAGGGTGTCAAGAAACGTCCTCTCACGTTCGCTGAGGGCGGTTTCGCCCTGGGTAGTCACGATCCCAATCAAGTGCTCGACCTCACCTCGATTCAACGGGTGCAGAGCAGAAAGCACAATTTGACTCCAGCGGTCTTGGCGCTCGCGGCGCCGCACGAGGGCCGATTTGTATGACGAATTCGGTGCCTCGACGACGCGCCTCTCAGCGGTGCGCCTGGCTTTCCGACGCCGGTAGGTCGCGTGCAGCGCAAATCCACACAAGAGCCCCACAGCTAGGCCGGTAATCCATGGCACCATCGTAGCACTACTCCGCTTTGAGCATCTCCAACGGATCGGTCCGGCCCGCTTTTCGGGCCGGCCACCAACTTGCAACTACAGCCGTGAACAGAAGTAGAGCCGCCGCTCCCAACAGGGCAAACGGATCGCTGCGGTCAACGCCGAAGAGTCGATTCTCGAGAAACCTCGTCGCAACCCACGATCCGCCAAGCCCAACCGCGATCCCAACCAGAGCCAAGGAAACTCCCCCCCGCAGGACCCACCGCTCGATCGAACCGCGCGAAGCACCCAACGCGAGTCGTATTGCCATCTCGCGGTGTCGTTGCCCTGTAACGTAGAGCAAAGTCCCACACAGTCCTCCCGCGGCAAGCAACAACGCTACGACCCCAAAGGTCCCAAAGAGGACCGCGTCGAAGCGCCGTTCCGCACTCCCTTGTTTCACCCATTCACTCATAGGACGCACGATGGGCACCGGAAGGTTGGGAGACGCGGTCCAAACCGCATCTCGAAGCAACCGACCAATACCCGGACTCGCCTGTCCTCTCAGCCTTACGGCCATATGGGCCCGTGGGATTCCAAATGGGACTCGTTCGACCGGAAGGTAGAGCGCGGGGCCGTGTTCGTCGTCCAATCCGTAGTGCCGCACCTCACCGACAACCCCGATGATTAGGTACGACTTGCCACTCGATTCCACCACTTGGTTGAGCGCCGCTTCCGCCGTTCCGAATACCTCAATCGCAAAGGCGTCCGAGGCGACCACGGGGATCGGATCGACGGTGACTTCGGAGTCCAGCCAGGAGCGACCCAGGGCAAGCGGGATTGCAAGAGTCGAGAAATAGTCGGTACTGACGGGGTGCATCATCGGGCCGATCTCCACCGACTCATCGGCGGTAGTGATCGAGGTCCGCCAGCAGCACCGTCCCCCGCCGGTCATCTGGAGTGGCATCGTGAGGCCGTACGCCGCCGAGGCCACTTCGGGGATCTGCTCCAGCGCCAATCGCACTTCCTCCATGCTGCTTACGTACTTTTCAGGCGTATCGGCCTCACGGGGTGTCAGCGGAACCGTCCACACCGACTGTGTATCGAACCCGGGGCTCTGTGCCTGGACCTGGAAGAAGCTTCGTAGCAACAGTCCAGCGGATGTGATCAACACCAGCGATAAGGCGACCTCCGCGATGAGGAGACCGTTGCGCAACGCGTTGGCACCTCGGCTCGCGGTTGCGGTCTGAGGCCCGCCTCTGAGTTCGTCCCCCGGATCTCGTCCCACCGACCGGAGTGCCGGCAGAAGTCCGAACGCCAACCCTGTAAGTCCCGCCAACAGTGCAGCGAATCCCAGGACACGAAGGTCCAACGTTACGGGCACGTCACGGGGAAGGGCGTAGGGACTGAACGCGAGGAAGGCGCGCAGGCCAAGAGCCGCGAGACCGACGCCGACCAACCCGCCCGCGAGCCCAACAACTGCGCTTTCAGCCATGAGCTGCTGGACGAGTGTGCCGGTGTCAGCACCGAGGGCCCGACGGACCGCCATCTCGCGTTGGCGGCCCAGTCCGCGTGCCAGGAAGAGGTGAGCGACATTGGCGCACGCGACGATCAGTAGCATACCAACCGCACCGAACAACAGGCCAAGTCCCGCTTCGAACTCGCCGGCGATTCGCTGCGACAACGGCGTTACGGGGAGGAGACGGGGCGCGTCACTGTCCTGCATGCGGTAGTTCGCGTCGACTGGGGCCATCCGTTCCATCAGTCCGTCCATCTCCGCTTGCGCAGTAGCGACGGAAACACCGGGGCTCATGCGCCCTACTACCTCGAGGATCCAGAAGTCGTGTGAATTGGTCAGCTCAACGGACCAGTCGACAGGTCGCCACACGTCGACCGAGCGGCCTACGATCGGATCGGGTGGCTGGAAGGATTCATCGACGATGCCAACTACGGTCGCCGGCTGACCGTCAATCATGATGGACCGGCCGAGCAGTGCGGGGTCGCCGCCCCACACTCGTCTCCACGACCCTTCCGACACGAGGACTCGATCAAGCGCGGTGAAGTCATCCGGGTTGAACAGGCGCCCGCGAACTGCGCGGCCCCCGAGTAGCTCAAAGAAGTCCTCCGTGACCCTTCCTTCGCTGAGCCCTTGGGGATCACCCTCCGAGGTGAGATTCACATCGCGCTGCATGCCGCCGGCCCATAAGTCGAACCCCGGCAGCTCCTGCATGCCTCTGAAGAGCGGACCCGAGTGCGATCCCTCTTCGGGTGAGACGAGCCGCTCGGCAGAAGGGTAGGGTAGGGGGCGCAGGACCAAGTGGTCCACGAGGGTGAAGATCGTGGTTACCGATCCAACGCCCAGGCCGACGAGGAGTACCGCACTCCATGTGAAGGCCGGCGTCTTACGAAGCGTTCTGAACGCGTACCGTAACTGCCTCATCCACCGTTCCATTCTTCCCTCTCTTCGTTTTTGGTCAGAGCGTTTTCGACCGCGATGTCCGGGCGGGTTGAAACGTTCGGTCAAGGCTGACGTCGGCACCCGAGCGAAAGCGCGGGCGGTTTTCCAGATGCGATTCCATCCGCTCGAGTCCTGCCAAAGTTCTGCGAATGTGTCCTCGACGTCCTTCCCGTAGAGCCGCCGGAAATCCCGCGGAAACAGTCGGAGAAGGGCTCGATAGATGGCCGCAGCGATCATACCAATCGTCCTAGACGAGCCCTGGGCGAGCCTGCGCCAGGAGGTGTTCGAGTCGCCTGATTTCGGCGTTGAGGACGGTTTGGCCATCTCGAGCTAACGCGAACGTCTTCTTGCGTTCACTGTCGGCGGCGACCTCTTCGATCCATCCGTCCCGTCGCATCCGACGCAATGAGCGGTACAGGTTGGCCGGATCGAGAAACACGCCCGACTTCGAACGAGTCTCGACCGCCTTGATGATGCCGTAGCCGTGAAGAGGTGCTTCAGCGAGAACGGCTAGGATGAGGAGGTCGCGGGGTGCCAGCGGCAGCTTCGTTTCGGTTTCCATGCCGCATAATGGTCGATCGACTATTAGTCAGTCAACCACTAGCCAGTTAACCGCCATGGGCCGGGCCTTCCTCTAATCCCCCTTCAACGCAGACACCGGACTAATCGCACTCGCGCGCCGCGAAGGGATGTAGGCCGCAAGACACCCGACCGCTCCGAGCAGCAACGGCACTGCGATAAACGCGACAGGATCCGTGGCTTCGATCCCGTAGAGCAGCGTCGACAGCAAACGGGCGCCCACGAACGAGAGCACGAGTCCGGCTGCGCCTCCGATCAGAACAAGCCGGAGTCCGCCGCCCATGAGGAGCCGGACAACGGACTGGGGGTCGGCGCCAAGCGACATCCGAATACCGACTTCGCGGGTACGCGTCGAGACTGCGTAGCTCACCACACCGTAGAGACCGAGGCTCGCGAGAAGCAAAGCGATCAGGCCAAAGGCTGTTATGACAATCGCTGCGAGTCGACCCGCCACCAGTGACACCGCAAGATGTCGCCCCATGGTCTTCTGGTCGTAGATCAATATTTCCGGATCGAGGCGCCGGGCGGCCGCAAGCATGTCCAGCGCGGTGCGCTCGTCGTTGCCGGTCGTGGAAGCGATCACGGTCATCGCGGAGCTGAACGACTGCTCGTATGGCCGATAGATGAAAGGTCGCGGCGCCTCCCCTAGGGAGCGGATCTTGGCGTCGCGAGCCACGCCGACGATGGTGTACTCCAAGTCGCGACGTCGGAAGACGCGGCCAACGACGTCTTCGCCGGGCCAGAAGCGCTCGGCCATCGCTGCGCTGACCACCACCACGTCGGGGCCGTCCGTTTCGTCCGTACGGTCGAACCCTCGGCCACGCACAATTTCGATGCCTACCGCATCGAAGAATCCCGCGTCCACGGCGGCCCAATCGACGAGATGGTAATCCTGTCCCGGAGGCGGCTCGACGCCGTCTACGCGGATACCCATCGAGGAGTTGTTCATCGCGTCGAGGTGAAGGTCGAACGTCGTCCCGACACTAGAGACACCGGGTAACCGCGACACTTCGTCGACGAAACTCCGCATGAAAATGCGGCTCTCCTCTTCGGAGTAGCGGTCCGGTGGCGTTTGTAGGGTCAAGATGCCCGCGGGCTCGTAGCCGAAGCCGGGGTCGACGGCAAGCCGGGCCTGTAAGCTGCGCAGAAACAGGCCTGCGCTGACGAGCAGCACCAAGGACAGTCCAACCTGGGCCGTGACCAAGAAGGAACGGAGCGAGAAGCGCCTCGGTCGCCCGCCCCCTGTTCCCTCATCCTTAAGGGTCGGTGCGAGGTCGACGTTGGACGCCTGAAGCGCGGGCGCGAGGCCGAACAGCGCGCCCGCCAGGATGGTCACGAACAGCGCAAAGCCCAGCACCGTCGGATCCGGATTGAGGTCCAGCGTGATGGGAATGGGCACAGGAAGATC
This sequence comes from Phascolosoma agassizii, assembly GCA_035593235.1. Taxonomy (NCBI): domain Eukaryota; kingdom Metazoa; phylum Annelida; class Sipuncula; order Phascolosomatiformes; family Phascolosomatidae; genus Phascolosoma; species Phascolosoma agassizii. The sequence goes on from JAVJHY011684898.1 coordinate 81,065, forward strand.
CGCGGCCACGAGCATGCGCAGAAGCCCGACCGATAGCAGCACTCCCGCCGCTCCTCCCACGAGGCTCAAGAGCATGCTCTCCGTCATGAGCTGTCTTATCAGCGTGCCTCGTTCGGCCCCCATCGCGAGGCGCACCGCGATCTCCTTCTTCCGATCAGCCGCTTGGGCAAGGAGGAAGCTCCCGAGGTTGGCACACGCGATGACAAGTACAAGGCCAACCATCGTGAGCATCAAGCCGATTGCCGGCTTAATGAATCGGTCGATCATCGGGTTCATGATCACGTCATTCGCAGGCACCAGGACGACCTCATTGTCTACTTGCCAGTAGTCCGAAAAGTCGGTGCGGAACCGCGCAGCGAAACCATCAGCTGCCGCCTGTGCTTGGGCGAGGGTGGTGCCGGGTAGAAGCCGCGCTTTTACAAAGGTGCTGCTATTTCCCCGGTTTTCGAGTTGATTCGAGTCCGAGGGGTTCAGTTGCTCGACCATCATCAGGGGAGCGAAGAACGCAGGCGTGAGCCCGCGCAGATTCCCCGTGTATGCTTTGGGGGCCACCCCGACGATCGCGTAAGGGCGCCCGTTCAACCGAACCTCGTCCCCGATGACACTGGCGTCGCCCGCGTACTTGCTCTGCCAGAATCCGTACCCGAGGACAACCACCGCATGGCCGCCTGGTGACACATCGTCCTCGGGGAGTAGTGTCCGTCCAATCTCGGCTGGGACTCCAAGGAGCGTGAAGTAGTCCCCACTCACGAGTTCGGCGGGCAACGACTCAACGCCGGCATCGACGTCCATCTGTACCAACGCCAACCGCGAGCCAGCGACGCCCGCATAGATGTCTTCCATGTCCCGTTCGAAGTCGACCATGTCGGGAATCGAGAAGGGCGCGTGCGAGAAGCCGGACACGCTGCGGTACACATCAACCAACTCCTCCGGCGCCTCGAGCGGTAGCTCCCTCAAAACGATCGCGTTGACCAGAGTGAAGATTGCCGTGTTCGCGCCAATGCCGATCGCCAACGAAACGACTGCGATCGCCGTGAACAGCGGCTTCTTGAGTAGACGGCGGATCGCGAAGCGGAGGTCGCGGACAAAACGATCCATAGGGCGGCCTGAGTGACGTGGGGCGAGGGGCGGGGATGCTGCTTTGGGACCCTACGTCGGGGGCGCGCCGGTAGTTTCCGAGCGCGATGTGCGAGGGCCTGTCTGGGTCCGCACCCTTGCGTTTTATATGCTGGGATTCCAGCATACGGGAGTGCTGCTCCGCCAGCAGCCAAACCCGAACGCATCTGATGCCGTCATATAGACGTCGTTCGGTGTGAAATGACCCACGAGGTGGAGAGTCGCGTGAATCAGTTCCTCGGAGACCTACGGTACGCCGCGCGCGCGCTGGGGCGCAGCCCGCTGTTTACCGCGATTGCGGTCCTGACGCTCGGGCTGGGGATCGGAGCGAATACCGCGATCTTTTCCGTGGTCAACGGCGTCCTCCTCGAGCCGTTGCGTTACAACGAGCCGGGGCAACTGGCGTCGTTAAAGAGCCAATTCCCCACGATGGGTTTCGACCGTTTCTGGGTCTCTCCGCCCGAGTACTTCGATCTCCAAGAGTGGTCGCAGGCTTTTGAGACGATCGGCGCGTACCGAACCGGCTCGACCAGCATCAATGCCGACGAGCGACCCCTCCGAGTCACTTCGGCTATCGCGACCCATGAGCTTTTTCGCGCCCTCGGTGTGGACGCCGCCCAGGGCCGCTACTTCACCAAGGACGAAGACCTCCCGGGCGGTGACCCGGCAACCGTCATCTCTCACGGCTTGTGGGTGCGCGCCTTTGGTGAGGATCCCGGTATTGTCGGACGCACTGTCTTGCTCGACGGCAGTCCAGCGACCGTGGTCGGCGTCATGCCCGAGGGCTTCGATGTCGATGACGCTGGTGTCGAAGTCTGGCAGCCGTTGCAGCTCGATCCCGCCGATCCGGGCGGTCGCGGGTCCCACTATCTGTACCTCATTGGGCGCCTCGCACCCGGAGTGACGATGGAGCGAGCGGAGTCAGAGTTGGCGCAGCTCGTGACCACGTGGGAAGAGCGTGTGCCGGGCACGCACACGCCCAGTCCTGATAATCATCCCTTCGTTCTTACGGGGCTCCAGGACGAACTCACAGGCTCCGTGCGCTCTCAACTGTGGGTCCTTCTCGGAGCGGTCGGATTTGTCCTCTTGATCGCGTGTGCCAACGTCGGGAACTTGCTACTCGCTCGCTCCGAGACACGCCAGAAAGAGGTTGCCGTGCGGACTGCGCTGGGTGCTCCCCGCGGGCGTCTGGTTCGGCAGTTCTTGACCGAAAGCGTGCTGCTCGCGCTGCTCGGAGGTGTCGCGGGATTAGTGCTAGCCACCGTCGGCTTGCGGGTGCTGTTGGCGTCTAGCTCAGGCAGTATCCCTCGGCTGGGGGACATCCGCGTGGACGGTACGGTGCTTGGTCTCACGCTTGTGATCGCTGTCGGGACCGGCCTCGTGTTTGGACTCGCACCGATCCTTCACCTCATCGGCGCGGGGAGCGGTGGACTACGAGAGGGAGGGAGGGGGAGTACTGCGGGCCGGACTCGTCAGAGAATCCGCCAAGGACTGGTCATGGGTGAAATGGCCTTGGCTGTGATCCTCGTGGTTGGCTCGGGGCTCATGGTACGGAGCTTCCAAGCGCTCACCAACGTCGACCCCGGCTTCCGCTCGGAGGAATTGTTGACGTGGCAAATGCGACTTCCCAGCGCCGACTACCCGGCGCCTCAGGACCAGGTCGCCTTTTACCAACGCCTCAAGGACAACATCGAGGCGGCTCCTGGCGTCGAAAAGATGACGATGATGACCGGGCTGCCCCCACGTCGCAACGTCAATGCGAATGACACAGAGTTTGAGGGTCTCGAGCCGACTCTGGACGGTCCGGGCCACAACGTCGACTACTACCAGTACGTCGGTCCGGACTACTTCGAGGTGATGGGAATCCCGATCGTTGAGGGCAGAGCGTTCAACTCGTCCGACGAGATTTCAGAACTCCCCGTTGCGATCGTCAACGAACGGTTGGTCCGCACCTTCTACGACGGACAGAGCCCGATCGGCCGGCGCGTTAGGCCAGGTGGCGGTCCTTGGTTGGAGATCATCGGGGTCGCGCGCGACGTTAAGCAGGGCGGACTCGAGGAAGAGACTGGGACGGAGCTCTACTTCAGCTTTGTGCAGGGTGCGCTGCTCGGAAGCGGGGCGCCGCGGAGTCTCAACGTAGTTGCCCGTACCGCGGGCTCCCCGATCAACGTCGCGGCGTCAGCACGCTCCACAGTGGCCGGCTTGGACAACACGCTTCCTCTCGCGGGGCTTCAGTCCATGGAGGAGAACCTTGCAGGTTCGCTTGCCCGGCCACGTTTCTTGGCGATGCTTCTGGCGGCGTTCGCCGGATTGGCTCTTACACTTGCCGCCATCGGGACGTATGGAGTCGTCAACTATTTTGTCGCCGAGCGCGATCGCGAGATCGGGATTCGCATGGCGATGGGCGCTCAACCGCGGGCCGTGCTGGCGCTGGTGTTACGTCATGGTGGGGTGCTTGCGCTTGGTGGGCTCGCCCTCGGGATCCTGGGTGCTTACAGCTTATCCCGTCTGATGCAGTCGTTCGTGTTTCAGGTGACCACGACGGACCTCGCGACGTTCACTATCGCGCCTACGATCCTTGCGGTTGTCGCGTTGGTGGCGTGTTGGGTCCCTGCGAGGCGTGCAACGCGAGTCGATCCCGCGGTGGTGTTGCGGCAGGACTGATTCGGGGACAGCAGGACAAAGACTTCGTGTTGATCTTTGTCTTGCCGGGGGCGTGGGCGGTCCGCATGCTGGGCAGGTGAATAGACTCTCATGGTCCTGCGCAGCACTTGTCCTCCCCTCGTTTGCTCTCGCCTCGTCCGCCTGTACCGGGAGTTCGACGGCGACCCCCGACTTCGAGGTGATTGCCCAGCTCGATGTCGGTCAGAACCCCCACCAGATCTCGTTCTCGGAAGATGGGCGCACGGCGTACGTCGCGACCGCCGGCGAGAACCGAATCACGGTCGTCGACGGGATTCGCTACGAAATCGCCGGCACGATCCCCGTGTCCGGGACGCCGCTCGGAGTGATCCCGCTGCCCAACGGGCAGGACTTGGCCGTCGCGCGCTTTGCAGGCGGGGGGCTGGCTCGCATCGCGCGCAGCGGAAGCCCCTTGGGTGGAGATCGCAACACCAGCGCAGGCGCCTCGCTAATCACCGGGCCGTACCCAGGCGACCGCTATCTGGTCTCGATTGAACAAGCGGATTCGGTGCACGTCTTCGACGCGGCGGGCTTCACATTCGTGGCTAGCTATCCTACCGGGGACCGGCCGTTCCCCGCAGCCGCAACGTCAGATGGTCGACTCGCCTTCGTGCCCGGATACGCAGATGGCACCGTCACAGTCATCGACCTCTTTAACGAGCGGGTGCTGGCAACCATTCCCGTGGGCACAAATCCCAGTGGAGGCACCGTGCTGCCCGGCGATATCGACTATGCGGTTGTGGTACGAGGAGAAGACCGGGTCGCCTTCATCAACACCGCGTCACGGAGCGTGGTGGGTGATTTGACCGAGGGGATAGGTAGGTCACCCTTCTCAATCGTCGTGGCACCTAATGGTCGATTGGCCTTCGTGAACAACACTGCCAGTCACGACGTGTCGGTCATCGACCTCTCGACGAGAAGCGTCATCACCCGTATTCCAGTCCCGGATGTCCCCATTGTCCTGGCTGTGCATCCGTCTGGGCGTGAGTTGTGGGTTTCATCAGAGGGAGTTCATCGACTCACGGTGATCTCGATTCCCGAGGTGTGGCAGGACGATCCGCGCAATCTTCCCTTGGATATTCCCACATCCCCGGAATGGAGCACCGAAGTGGCCGTGATGGGCATGATCCACTCCGGCCACGAGACGAGCCAACTGTGGGGGCTCCCTCAAGTGGAAGCCGCGATTCGGGCGTTCGCACCCGACGTTCTGTGTACCGAGATTGCTCCTGATCGGTGGGACCGCATCGACCGCGAGCTACGGGAACGCGATGCCATCGAAGATCCGCGCGTGCTACGTTTTCCCGAGTACAAGGACCTCATCTTAAGACTGTCGACGTCGATGGGATTTGAGATCGTCCCGTGCGCGGCGTGGACGCAGGAGATGTCGGACCTGCGTGAGGTGCGGATCGCATCGTTCGAAAACGAACCCCGTTGGTCGCAAGAGCGGGCCGATTACGCGGGGGCATTGAATGATTTGAACGCAGAGCTCGGAGAGGGCCCCGTATCCGAGGACGACCCGGCCTACATTCACTCCGACGCCTATGACGAACGGCAAAAGGCGCGGCTCCAACTATACGACCGTTTCCAGAACGACATGATCGGCCCGGGCGGTTGGACCAACATCAACGTTGAGCACTACCGCTGGATCGATCGCGCCATCGCCGAGCACCGTGGCAAACGCATCCTCATAACGTTCGGCGGCGGCCACAAGTATTGGCAGCTGGAACGCCTCCGCGAACGCGACGACATCGCGCTACTTAAGCTCACGGACTTCTTGGAGAATTAGCCGCGACGGTGCTCCATTGAACCGCCTCGCGAAACACTCCCGCCACCCCTCCCGTAGGGCCCCGGCATAATCCTCATGCTTGTGGAATAATGCCATGCCCAGAGGTGGTTACCTCGGAGAGTTCGAGCAGATGGTACTGCTTACCGTGGCTCGGTTGGGGGATGTTGCCTACGGAATGGCCATCGCCGAAGAGCTACAAGCACGCACGGGGATCGATGCCGCGGTAGGGTCCATCTATGCCGCACTCGACCGGCTGCAGCGCCATGGGTACGTCACTTCTCGATTGGGCGAACCCACTCCGGAACGGGGAGGGAGGGCGAAACGCTTCTTCTCCCTGGAGCCAGAGGGTGCACTCGCGCTAGAGCGCGCCCGTAGCGTACTCGACTCGCTCTGGGACGGCCTTGAACTGAGCAACACCCGCCGAGCGTGAAAACGTCACCGTCTCCTCCTCGCGTGGCCGAAGCGCTCCTGGCGTTCATGGTGCCCGAAGAGTACCGGGCCGACCAGCTGGGCGACGTCGGTGAGGGTTTCCAACGCCGCGCACACGATTTGTCGCATGCACGCCGGTGGTACTGGCGACAAGTCGCTCGCTCGATCCTCCCGTCGCTGCGCCTCCACTACCGAGGTTTCCGCGACCGGCCCCCTATGAAGAGAGACCTGATGGAAAAGTTGATTCAAGATCTCCAATACGCGCTGCGTTCCATGCGTCGCACTCCTCTGTTCGCAGTGGTCGCAACGCTCACGTTGGCGCTCGCCATCGGAGTGAACACTTCGATCTTCAGTTTGGTCAGTACCATCATCTTCGCCGACCTGCCTATGCAGGACTCAGAGACGGTCTCGCTCATCCGCGGGGTCAACGGACCGCTGGGGATCGACCAGGGAAGTATTTCCGTCCCCGACTACCTCGATCTAGCCGAACGATCCAGCAGCTTCGAACAAATCTCGGCAATGACGAACGACCAGTGGGTGATCACCGGTAACGACCTGCCTCTACGCGTGAGGGGGTATCGCACCTCCGCCAATCTGCTCGAGACTTGGCATCTGCCACCGGTCTTAGGTCGTGGATTCGCGTCAGGCGAAGATGTTGAGGGGGCGGCGCCCGTCGTCATGCTTTCGTACCCCTTCTGGCAAAGCCGCTACGCCGGAGAGGACGTGTTGGGTAGCACACTTCGACTCGATGGGATCGAGCGCACGATCGTCGGCGTGACGGATCCGAAGTTAGGCTTTGCCGACTTCGCAAACGCCGATGTGTGGGTGCCACTGATTCTCGACCGTAGCGCCGACCGCGACGTTCGCAATCTGTTCGTAACAGGTCGCCTACGTCCCGGCGTATCGCACGCTCAGGCCACTCAGGAAGCGGACGCGATCGGTAAGGCACTCGCGAGTGAGTACCCGGCGTCCAACGCGGGGTGGGAGATGTGGTCGGCGGGGGTGATGGAGTCACTCATCGATGACCAGGGCAGGACCATCATGCTAATGCTCATGCTTACGGTGGCATTCGTGATTCTGATCGCGTGCGCGAACGTCGCCAACATGTTGCTGGCTCGTGCGACGGCTCGAGCCCAAGAGTTCTCGGTGCGGACGGCTCTGGGTGCCAACCGCGGAAGAATCATGCGCCAGCTCCTCACGGAAAGTTTGGTGATCTCGCTGGCCGCAGCTGTGTTGGGCGTCGCGTTCGCAAAGGGCCTCAATGAAGCTCTGATCCGGATCTCAAACGGCCAGGAGCAGGTGTTCCTCATGGCCGAGTTGGACGGGCGTACGCTGGTGTTCACCCTGCTGCTGTCGCTGCTCGCCCCGCTCGTGTTCGGGCTGCTTCCCGCGCTGAAGGCTTCCGCGTCCGATCCCGGCGAGGCGCTCAATGCAGGCAGAGGAGGGGACGGTTCGCGGTCCGGAAAGCAGGCTCGAGGCTTCCTGGTTGGCGCTCAGGTGGCGCTCGCGTTGACGCTCATGATTGTTGCCGGGCTGCTGGTTCAGAGTGTGTACAACCTGCAGGCTCGAGAGTTGGGCTTTGACGAGACCGGCCTTGTGGCCGTGCAATTGGACCTACCCGAGAACGAGTACGCGACCGACGAGTCCCGGCGTCAGTTCTACCAGCAGGTTCTCGATCAGGCGGATGCGATCCCCGGCGTGTCGAGTGCTGCTCTGCTCAACACGATCCCCGGCGTAGGCTTCGGATCGCTGCGCTCGCTCGACATTGAGGGCAGACCCGTTCCGGAGGATCTGGCGCGTCCTTCCGTGTTGGTGGTTACCGCCTCGGCTGGATGGTCGGAGCTGATTGATCTTCCGCTCGTTGCGGGTAGACGCCTGAGCGTGGAAGACGGTCCCGGTTCGCCACCGGTGGTCGTGATCGCGCGCGACGTGGCAACGCTGTACTGGCCGGACGAGGACCCGATCGGCCGACGCGTCCGAACTTCGGAGTCGGATCCGTGGATGCAGATCGTCGGTGTACTTGGGGATGTCCGAGCCCCCACGGATAGCGAGCGACCCGCCGCGCAGGTGTATCGTCCCTACAATCAGGTGGCCAACTCGGCGACCAATCTGATCGTCCGCTCGGCAGGCGATCCGGTCGCGTTGAGCGCCGCACTTCGCGGTGCGGTCTGGTCTGTCGATGCGAACCAACCGATCGACCGGGTGGTGTCCTTCGAACAGGCGCTCTACGACGCCAACGCCAGCTCGTATGCACTCATCACGCTCTTCGTCTCGTTTGCCGCGTTCGCGCTACTCATGGCGGGTATCGGGATCTATGGAGTCATGTCCTACACAGTTTCGCAGAGGCGCGCGGAGTTGGGACTCCGCCTCGCCCTCGGTGCCGAGGTAGGGCAGGTGGAGCGCATGGTTGTGCTTCAAGGCAGTAAACTGGTCGGGATCGGTATCGGCGTCGGCCTGCTGGGGGGCTTTCTTTTCAGTCGCCTATTGGGCGGCGTCGTGTACGGAGTTTCGGCCACCGATCCGTTGACCTTCGTGGGCGTGCCCATGGTCTTGGCGCTGGTCGCGCTTGCGGCCAACTACCTACCGGCGCGTGCTGCGACGAGAGGGGATCCTCTCTCGGCCCTCAAGGGGGAGTAGCCGCCAGAGCATCCAAGGATTCTAGCGAATCTCGCGTGCCTGACGTGAGCTGCCCATGTTGGTTCGGTCGCGCCTAGTAGGCTACGTCGGACCCACCGCCCCGGCTAACGATGAGTCAGGAAGGTACGAGCACCGGACTCCCAGCGTTCAAGAACGCCGAGCTCCCTGAAGCGCCCCGACCCAAAGGGCTGGCATGGCTCGGAGTGGTCGGCCCCGGAATTATCGTCCTCGGAGCCTCGATCGGCTCGGGGGAATTTCTGCTCGGCCCCGCAGCGTTCGTCCAATACGGCCTCACGCTCCTGTGGGTCACCCTCATCGCCGCCTTCCTCCAGACTGTTTTCAACACGGAGTTGATGCGGTACACCCTGGCGACGGGCGAACCCATCTTCACGGGGTTCATGAGGACAAAGCCCGGATCGTCCTTCTGGGCATGGTTTTACGCCGGGTTGTACTTCCTACAGGTAGGCTGGCCTGGTTGGGCCGGAGCCGCGGCGGGAGCGGTATTTTTCCTGTTCGCGAGAGAGTTGGCGGGGCCCGAACAGGCAGCCCTCGTCTACTGGATTGGCGTGGGAACGTTCATCCTTTGCATCGCCATTCTCATGGTCGGCAAGCGGATCTCGCGCACGCTCGAGCTGCTCAACTGGGTCCTCGTTTCCGCGATTCTATTGGGTGGACTCGTTCTGGCGCTTCTGTACGTACCGCTGGGTACGTGGGGCCGGGGAGCCGCCGGGCTCATCGGCTACGACCCCGTTGAGGGTGCCTTCCGGTTCTTCCCTCCGGGAGCTGACTTCTTCCTGATTGGAGCCTTCGCGGCGTACTCGGGAGCGGGCGGAGTCATCAACCTCAGCCTGTCGAGTTGGGCGCGCGATAAGGGGTACGGCATGGGGCAGGTCGCGGGCTATATCCCCTCGGCCGTCGGTGGCGAGAAAGTTGACCTGGCCCATTCGGGCTTCACCTTCGAGACGACGCCCGAGGCCATGGAGCGGTGGCGGGGGTGGTGGCGAATCGTGCGCGCGGACCAGTGGATCGTGTACTTCCTCGGGGCGCTGCTCGGGATGTTCTTGCCAGCGGTTTTGTATGTGACGTTTCTCGAGTCCGGGACCGACATTCGAGGGCTCGCCGTAGCAGCCGAGCTCGCGGGTGCGATGGGGAGCCAAGTCGGCCCCTTAGCCGGGGGCGCTGTTGCGATCATGGCCGTCTGGGTGCTCTTCAAAGCGCAGCTGGACATCATCGAGGGAATGGTTCGTTCTATCACGGACATCCTGTGGACCGGCAGCTCCCGCATCCGAGAGTGGCGGGGCGGGGACGTGCGTGTTGTCTACTACACGGTCCTTGTCCTAGTCGCCCTGTGGGGCGTGATCGCGCTTCGCCTCGCTCAGCCCATCGTGCTGCTGCAGTTGGGCGCGAACATGGCCGGGATCGTGTTCGTGATCTCTTCGCTTCATGTGCTCTACGTGAACACCACATTGCTCCCACGCGAGCTGCGGCCCCCGATGTGGCGGAGGATCGCTCTGGTCTTCATGGCCCTTTTCTACGGGGCGTTTGTGACGCTGTGGTTGCGCCAAATCCTTTTCGGCTAGAAGCTTCCACCCAGACCGGGGCCCACGCTGCAGAACGGAGCAACTTGGTCGAGCCAACCCGCGCCTACCCCACTACCGCTGGGGCCAAAATTCGACCACCAGGCATCTGAGCCCAGGTAGTCTGGTCCTGACTGGCCAATAGGCGCGCCCGGAGGCGCACCGGCCGTGGACGGCTGCGCGTAAGGTTCTGCGGGTCGGTTCATGAAACGACCGATGTCCATGGCAATCAGGCGCATACTCGCGTCGTCAGCATCGACACCTTCGGCCATGGCGGACCCGGCGGTGGCCTCTTCAATCCGATGCAACGCCTTCTCGAGGTGTGCAGTCGCCATTGCACGCACCTGAGCCATCGGCGCGCCTGCCCCCAGGCGCATTAGTCGGTCAGCAACAACCCGCCGCACCGCGCGTCGTACCTCTGCCTCGTACGGGGAATCGGAGTTCTGTGATCCGGTCACCGCGAAGAGCTCTTGAATTACTTCGTCCAAGCCCGGCAGCGCGGGGTCGAGGGCATGCTGCTGTACCAAGCGTGCGGCCCGAGCGGGCTCTAGTAGTTGGCCAACCGTATGGTCAGCAGCGACCATCGCCGGAGAGATCGCGTCGAAGGTCGACCCTGTGTGTCGAGGGAAGAGTTCGCGTGTGCGTCCCCAACCCGGCGGGCGCGGCGGAATCATCGATAGCGCAGCTTCGGGGATGGTGAGTTCGGCTGGATTCAGAGTCCGCATGAGTGACCGAATCGCCGACCTTTGATCAGACGCCGAGACGGGCTCTAACGGGGAGCGACCATCGCCGCGGAATGCGTAGATGTAGTTGAGCCCTCCCACCGTCGAAGCGGTCGACTCCGCCTGATAACGGTGCGCCATGTAAAGCGGCACGAGCACTTCTTCGAGCGTGGACATCGGGGCGCCGTTGCGAACGGTCTCGATCCCGAAACGGTTCAAGGCAAAGCGACGCACGTCCATCATGCGGTCGAGCTCACGGGCCATGTCGGTGCCGTTGGCCCACTGGTCCGAGCGCGCGTTGGCTGAGACGTCTTGCCCCGTGAGGTAGCGCACGTCCGCATCCCAAGCATCGTCCAAAATCCGCTGCAACTCCGTCGCTTCGTTGGCTCCGTCGGGGAAGACGGTGTAGCCGTAGGAAATCGTTGCTTTATCCCACTCTCCGATATCGACATCGTACACTGAAGTGATGTCGAGTTGACCATTTTCGAGCTTCACGAACGGGTGCGGGTAATCCATGACCGAGATGCGGCCCGCTGTGCTGTTGTAGTAGTTGTGACCGAGCCCGATTGTGTGGCCAACCTCGTGGGCCGAAAGTTGGCGGATACGTGACAACGCCCACTCTGCGAGCTCAGGCGGGACCTCGTCGCCGGTTGTGTACGGAGCAAGCAGCCCTTCGGCAATCAGGTAGTCCTGCCGCCATCGAAGCGAGCCCAATGTGACTACACCCTTGAGGATCTCGCCGGTGCGGGGGTCCGTAACGGAGCCGCCGGTGCTCCAGCCGCGCGTGGACCGGTGCACCCAGTTGATCACGTTGTAGCGGATGTCGAAGCTGCTCACTTCGGGCGGGCGCATCTCGACTTGGAAGGCGTTGACGAAGCCGGCCGCTTCGAACGCCTGGTTCCACCAGCGAGCGCCCTCGAGGAGAGCCGAGCGGATCGGCTCCGGAGCGCCAGGATCGAGGTAATAGATGATCGGCTCAATCGGCTCGCTCATCGCGGCGTTCGGGTCGCGTTTTTCGAGTCGATGTCTGCGAATCGCTCGCTGTGTCATCGATTCACTGAGCGGGGCAGAGTAGTCCTGGTAGGTATGTGCACCGAAGCCAGCCCGTGGGTCGTAGGCTCGCGACGTGAACTCGTCCAGCGCCGGGAGCGCGACAAACGAGTGGTGGAACCGGATGGTAGCCGCCTCCCCGGCTGCTGCGACGTCACCTACGCCCTGCAGGCCGTCCGCATCGCCGCCCCCGCCAAACCGACGTCCGCCACCCTGACCTGGCTGTTGGACAAAGGTGAGCGAGACTTCCATCTCGGTGTTTTCGGGAAAGCCCATGGTCATGGGCATATAGATCGCGCTACGGCCGGCATCGAGTCGGTAGGTTCCTGGCCGCATCCGACGGGATAGGTTTCCGTAGTCGCGTACGAGGAAGTCGGTCGCATCCACAAGTACGCGGTCACCCGTGACGGCTGCCACCTGGAACGACCAAAGTGTCGAGGGCGCGAAAGCATCGGTAACCGCCTGGACTTCTGCAGCGTTGGAACTCGAAGCCCGGAACCGGTAGTTGGGCTGGACCATCAGCACCTTGGGTCCGATGCGCTCGAAGCGCACGGCACGAGAGCCAGCTAACGCGCCGCGATCTAACCCCAGGTCATTTGAGCCCAGCCCGGCGCCAAAGCCCGTGAGGTGTAGAAGGTCCGTATCCCACCGGGCCACTTCCATCCAGAGTTTGCCGGCGGATTCGTCCCAATACAGAGGCATGAACCCGTCGATCTGGGTCATGCCCTCGGTCTTGTCGGCAATCGAAGGAGGAGGGCCCGCGGGGGCTGCCTCCGGACGTCCTTGGGCTTCGACGGCCGCAGGCGCGGATGTAGAAATCGCGATGAGCAGCGACGCGAGTACGGTGAAGACGCGAAGTGACGTCCTTAACACGGAATCCTCCCTAAGAGACTCGGACCGAGCGCGGTTTGGACTGCCGCGCGACCCAGACGGTACGCTCCTCGCCGGCGCGAGTCGAGGTCAGGACCGCCTTGCCGCCGCCTAAACCCGCGAACCATGTTGGGCCCACAGGAGCCGCAGCCCTCTGCTGCCCCGACCCTGTACATTTGCTCTCCCTCGATTGCGGGCTGGACCATGTCCCTAGGCACGCGCGTTCTTCTCGGTCTCGTGCTGGGCCTTGTCGCGGGCGTGTTGCTCTCGCCGGCGGAGTCAGGGTGGACAGCCATCCTGGTAGGGTGGATCGAGCCTATTGGCGGACTGTGGGTTAACGCGATCCGGATGACCGTCATTCCTTTGTTGGTGTCGCTCCTACTGGCGGGAATCACAGCCTCGGGAACCAAGATCGTCGCGCGGACCGGGGGACGAGCGTTGGCATGGTTCGTCAGCCTTGTCGTGGTTTCGTCGGGCATTGGTGGCTTGCTTTCGCCACTGCTACTGAGCTTCTTCGGAACCTCCGACGTCCAGCTGTCGGAGCTTGCCGTCAACGCCGCTACCACTGATATCACGCTGCCTCCCTTCAGGGACTGGTTTGTGGGGTTGCTCCCTTCGAACCCAGTGGCCGCTGCCGCTGAAGGGGCGATCCTACCCTTGGTGTTGTTCACCGTGATCTTCGGACTCGCGGCCACAAAGGCGGCGCCGGAACATCGCGCGCTGATCACTCGGGGGGCCGAGGCCGTCTCCGCGACCATTTTTGTCGTGGTCGAGTGGATTCTCGCAGCCGCGCCCATCGGCGTGTTCGCACTCACGCTGAACCTTGCCGCGAGGACGGGCGCGTCGGTCGTCGGAGCCGTCGCTGGGTTTGTAGTGGTGTCGGCCGCGTTGGTACTCCTCGCCACGGCCATTTTGTATCCGCTGGTCGCCGTGTTTAGCGGCACCCCCGTGCGGCAATTCGCAAAAGCAACGGCGCCCGCACAGGCCGTTGGGTTCAGTACCCGCTCATCCCTGGCGACGCTCCCCGTGATGATGGAGGAGGCCGAGAAGACGCTCGGCCTGGCACCTCAAGCCGGAGCGTTGGTGCTCCCGGCCGCGGTTTCGCTGTTCAAGTACGCCTCACCGATCGTGCGGATCACCGGTACGTTCTTCGTCGCCGCGCTTTTCGGGGTGGAGCTAGGTGCGTTCGAGACCTTCAGCATCGTTGCCGGCATCGGCGCGCTCAGCTTTTACTCCCCCGGGATTCCGAGCGGCGGACTGTTCGTTATGGCGCCGATGTACGCGGCCTTCGGATTGCCCCTCGAGGGCATCGGGATCTTGATCGCGCTCGACATCATCCCCGACATGTTCATAACGATGTCGAACGTGACTGCCGATCTCGCTGTGGCGGCAATCGTCGCGCCCGCGAGCGTTGAGGCTAAGTAGGGGACGCAAGAAGGGCCCGAGAAACCATGGGTTCCCGAGCCCTCCCGTTACTCTGTTCGACTTCGGACGACCGAGTCTAGGCCGGTACTCCGTAGAAAAATTCCTCGCGCGCGATCTTGCCGTCGCGGACCGTGAACACCCCTAGCTCGTCCATGGTGTTGCGCTGCCCCGAGGGCTTGTTCGTTATGTCGTAGGTGAACCGTAGTGCGAAGCGGTCGTCGCCATGCGCGTACGGGCCGGTAACCTCGGCCCCATGTACCTCGTGATTTTCACTCCACCACTGGTTCTTGCCCAAGATGGCTGCCTTACCGGTCATGGTTTGATCCATGCCCTCCATCGGTGCGGCCTCAACCGACACGATATCGTCAGCGTAGAGCTCGTTGATCGCGTCTATGTTGCGTCCCTCACGGCACATCGCTGCCAGTTGTCCACCGATCTCTGCTGCCGACATCGTCAGCCTCCACTTCGTTCTAAGGGTCGTGTCGCCGACTAGGTCGGCCTGTTTTTGCCGACTTTGCCGGCGGGTACTCATTCATACTACGAACCGGTGCCTCCAAAATTGACATGTCGCCTGCACAAGCGGCCTCGATCACACTCGGTGGTGATCCGGTCGCCACTCTTGCACGAGCTGTTTGATCGCCTTCCGGTCGGTGATGCCCTCGTCTAAGACCCTCTTCGCCAGGGCCGGGAGTTCTCCGTCAGAAGCAAAGCGTAACGCGATCAACTGCGGTGTCGTGAAGTCGTTGATCCGGCTGTGCATATCGGCCGGCAGCAGCTCCCGCATGCGCAGTCGCTCTTCAAGGCGAATGATGCGGTCTTGGTTGCCGTTGGCGAAAAACCGTGTATGCAAGGTGAGCACGAAGAGCCCGATGCCGAGCAGAGCAAGTGCGAGCGTCTCGCCCGTTTGTTCCTCCATGAGGCCTTGGAAGGCCCATACGGCGTACCACCCTAATAATAGGAAGGTCAAGCCGTGGAATCCGGGGACGAACTTCGCGTGCTTCGCGAAGCTTTGAGTCTTCTCTGCCATATTGCCTCTTGAACTCAGGGGAGGGAAAGGATTAAGGGTTGGCGCCGATGACCGGTTGGCCTTCGTCGCCCTTTACGTAACGATCGAACCACGCAACCCAGCGCGCCCACATGTCCAGGTTGTTTTCCACCGCGCGCGGCGTGTGCGATTCGAAGGGGTAGGTGTAGAGCACGGCGTTCTTACCCAGACCTTGCAGCGCCTGGATCATGCGCTCGGACTGGATGGGGAAGGTGCCGGTGTTGTTGTCATCCGCTCCATGATACATGAGCAGCGGCGTGTTGATCTGGTCCGCCGAGAAGAACGGCGACATCTCGATGTAGACGTGAGGCGCTTCCCAGATGTTACGCGGCTCGGCCTGGAAACCCTGTGGGGTCAGGGACCGGTTGTAGGCACCATCGCCCGCGATGCCGGCTTTGAAGAACGGCGTGTGCGCGAGGAAATTTGCCGTAGCGAATGCTCCGTAACTGTGCCCACCATGGCCGATCCGATCAATGTCGACGACACCGATTCGGTCGACTTCACGCACCGCCCCGTACATCGCGTCGACCATGTTCGAGATGTAGAAGTCGTTGTAGTTCTCGCCCACGATCGGAATGTCGGGATAGACGAGCGCGTACCCCTGCGTCAGCCACATGTCCGACCAGCGCAGCCAACTCATGGCTGAGAACGCGTTCAGATTGCGGGAGCGGATGGTGGCGTTTTCGAAAGCCTCTTCACTCCGGAATTCGCGCGGGTACGTCCAGAAGATGGCCGGGACCTTTGTGCCCTCTACATAATCCACAGGCAGCGAGATACGGCCGCGCGCCTTGAGCCCGTCGCGACGCTCGTACTCAAAGTCGATGCGCCTCGTCGCTGTGATTTCGGGGAATGGGTCGACGTTGTTTGTGAGGTTCTCCCAACCCGAATCGGCGCCCCAGAGGTAGCTGTCGGGGAACGTGTGCACCCCCTCACGACTGACGACCCACTGCGTCCCGTTTTCTCCTACCGGAGCGAGAGGGCGCTCGAAGTATTCCTTGCTGCCTTCGAACACCCGTGTAGATGCGGTACCCGCGAGGGGGACGCGATCAACAAACGGCTGGGGTTTTAGATCTTCTGCGTATCCAGGCCCGACCAAGAACACGTTGGAGCCGTCCGCATCGGTACGTGCGAATTCGATTCCGTTGCCCGTGCGGGTGGTCCACAGCTCGCCAGGGAGTTCGAGTATGTCGTCGGCTTCATACCAGTCGACGAAGACTTCCCGCGCCGGCGTGGCTGTGCCCGATAGATCCCAGTGAGCCCACGCCGTCTCGCCATCCTTTGAGACTTCGGCGAAAAGCCTTGAGCCGTCCTCGGAAAAGACGAAGGAGCTGATCGGGTCGGCGCTCTCCGCGGTTAATGCAGCCTGCGTCGTGTCGAAGGGGGCCGTGAGCGTGTAGATGCGGTCGGGTCGGTCGGCAGACTCGTCGTCGCCACGTGGGGCCCGCTTCGCGAACACCAGTCCGGTACCGTCGGGCCGCCAACTCCAATCTCGCGCACCGTCCCCGCCTCCACCGCCACGCCGTCTCCGGGCCTCGCGCAGCTCTCTCTCGTTCAAGGTCGCGAGCACGGTCCCGTCGCGGTCCAGCACTTCGGTGACGCGCGGGAAGTTGGAGTACGGGGTAATGAAGCTGAAGGGCCTAGTTATGCGAGTCGCGAGGATGTACCGGCCGTCCGGGCTCAACGAGATCGACTCGTACATGCCGGGTTGGCCGATGCGTCGGGGACGCTGACCTTCGCGAACTTCGGCGATCTGACTGGTTGTATAGAACTCGAACAGATCAGCGTCGTGGGGCTCACGTAGGAGATTGGGGTAGGTCGGGTTCGGGGTTTCGTCATCCCGGGTGCGCCTCACCGTAGGACCGGTCGGGACGCTGGTGCGCATCGGTGGTGCACCCCGGTCGGCCGGCGCTACCAGGGTGAGAAGCGAACCCTCCGGGGTCCACTGCAACATCCGTGATGGCCGACTCCCCTGACCGCGGGAGTCGGTGCCGATCGACGAGATGACGTGGCCGTCGCGACCGCTCCGGCCAAAGCGTCGGGCGTTGCCCGTAGCCGCCTCCGCCGTCCACACCTCCGTCGTCTCTCGCAGGTGCGTCAGGAACGCGACGCGACCCCCGCCCGGTGACCACATCAGGTCGCTGATGAGCGCATCGGCTGGCAGGTCGACGGAATGGAAGACTCGATCCTGGAGCGAATACGTCTGGAGGCCGTCGATGCCGTAGACGTCGAGATGCCAAGGGCGATCGGCTTCGGGCCGCAGCTCGAGCTCACCCAACCGCAGGGTCGTCTTGCCCACCTGCTCTAGCGTGGACAGTTCGGTTAGATGGGGGACGAAGAAGTGGACACCGTCCGGACTCATCTGATCGAGCGTCACGAAGTTCTTGTCGGTCGCGAAGACCGCTTGGATGCCCTCCGGGGGCAGGATGTACCCGTCGGATTCGTCCTGGCCCGCAACGCTCGACGGCGTGCCCACCACAGCGATAGCCACCAAATAAGCCGCCGCGATCGAGGCCGGGTGCAAGGAGATCCCGGTCGGACGCGTGGAGGAGGCACGGAGAACACGGTTCATGGTTCGCTCCAGAAGTGCTAGTGGGGGGCTCAGAAACTGCACGTTCGAGGGACTTTGCGCACACTTCTAGAGACGCCTCCGAGCCCGGTGCGTTGCCGAAGCACGATCCGGTTCCGTATGGTTCGCGGACCCTGAAGGGCTGTGATCCGGTAGTGCTGACCGTATTTTGGCCCTAAATCAGCACGAAATCGAGCACCCGTCCCAGCCGGAGAAGCGACTGTGCAGTTGCATACCAAGATCCTCATCGGGCTCATCTCCGGCGTTGTAGTGGGCTTCCTTGCCAATGTCCTGGACCTGGTCTGGCTGCAAAACTTCCTCGGTCAGTTCGAGGCGATTGGGACGGCCTGGATCCGTTTGATCACGATGATTGTGGTGCCGCTCGTCGTGGCCAGCCTTGTAGTGGGAACGGCTTCGCTGGGCGACATCACCAAGTTGGGGCGCATCGGCGGAAAGACGTTGGCGTACTACATGACCACCACGGCCATCGCGGTGACGATCGGTCTTCTGTTCGCTAACCTCATCAAGCCCGGATCCGGCGTCGATCAGGCCACGACGGACCGGCTCTCTGAGCAGTTCTCCGGGCAGGCCGAGGTCAGCATGATGTTGGCTGACCAAAAACCCAGCTGGATCGATACGCTTCTCAACATGATTCCCCGGAATCCGGTACAGGCAGCCGCTGATCTTGAACTGCTGCCGCTCATCGTCTTCACGGTGATCTTCGGAGCCGCGTTGACGCTCGTTGAGAAGGAAAAGCGCGACGTGGTGCTCATGGTTTTCGACGGGATCAACGACGCGGCAATGGTCATGATCGACTGGATCATGAAGCTGGCGCCGATCGCCGTCTTCGCGCTGATCTCTTCGATTGTCGCGCAGTTCGGCTTTGATCTCCTGACGAGCTTGCTTCTCTATTCGCTCGTGGTCGTCGCCGGCCTCCTGACCCACGCGTTCCTTACGTACGGCACCTTCATCAAGGTCTTCGCCGGGATTTCTCCGATCCGCTTTTTCCGACAGATCCCCAAGGCGCAGCTTGTCGCCTTCAGCAGCTCGTCTTCGAACGCGACGCTTCCTGTTACGATTGAGGTGGCTCAGGAGCAGTTAGGGATCTCGAAGGAAGTATCGAGTTTTGTGCTGCCGCTCGGCGCCACGATCAACATGGACGGCACAGCGCTGTATCAAGCGGTCGCTGTGATGTTCATCGCTCAGATCTATGGGATCGATCTGTCGATCGCGGATCAGCTTATTGTCGTACTGACGGCCACGCTCGCCTCGGTGGGCGCGGCGGGCGTGCCGAGCGCCGGAATCATCACGTTGATCATCGTACTCAATGCGGTCGGTCTGGGGCAGTTCGTACAATCCGGAATCGCGCTCATTCTTGGCGTTGACCGAATTTTGGACATGATCCGGACGTCCGTGAACGTGACTGGCGATCTGTCCTGCGCAGCCGTGATCGCGCGCTCCGAGGGTGAGACCCTCATGCCTCACCCGGTTGACCACAAGATCGAAATGAAGCCCATCACCTAGGGATGTACGAGGTGACGCACGCCATGACCGGTTTAGGACTCCGTTTGCGCACTAATTAATACACCCCTGCACCACCGGCTTTTTTAGGGCCCGCTGCGCAATTCCTGCGCTCGGGCCCTTTTGTTGTCCTACGACCGGGGTGCACCCTGCCGAGCCACGTGAATCGCCCGCGGAATCAAGAGGGTGACGCTCACCGTCCGTCCCGCTACGAATGCCACGCACGCCGCCGTGACGCCTGCCACGTCGAACGTGCTCGCTACGAATGGAAACACCGTCGCGATGGTGGCCACCTCCAACGTGGTGGCAAGCGTGATGGGCCGCGTCACATGACCGGTTACCAAGACCCCTCGAAGCAGTGAGAGGATCACCGAGAGGAACGGAATCGGTATTAGGATCAGAGTCGGAAGCAGAGCCATCTGCGTGAGCTCAGGAGCCAGGCCCGAAACTGATTCGAACCAGATCCGGGAAAGGGGCGTCAGCGCGACGAGCGCCAGCATGCCAGTGGTCACCAAGCCCAGGCCGTAGGCGAATGTGCGAAGCTCGGGCAGGTGCTCGAAGCGGTCGCCCATCAACGCGATGTTTACCTCTTGGAAAGCCAACCCCACCGAGCGGAACAGGAACCCCAACGCATTCACGACGGGGAACACCGCCAGTGATTCGACCGGGGAAGGGGCTCGCCCCATGAAGAACGTCAACATGGGATGGACCGCAAAACCGATCAGCGACGTCAGGGCCAGGGGGATGTAGAACGTGAAGATCGCGCCGTTTGTGAGGACCTTCCCGTCACGCGTTTCCTGAGGGGGTCGCTCGAGCAGGCGACGAACGGTGCCGCGAGACATCCAGGCACTGGCAATCGCCTCGCCCATCACTCCGGCCGATAGTGCCGAAGCAGCCACGTAGACACCGGGTAGTTCGAACCAGATGTAGAGTGTCAGCGCCATCGCAGCCATGCTCACGAGTCGAACCACGGTGCCGGCAGCCACCAGGCGGGTGCGTCCCTCCCGAATGAGGAGGCCCTGGGTGAAGCGGCGGTAGCCGATGGCGGCAGGCCAGGGAAGCAAGATCCACAGTGCCCCATAGGCGAGCGAGGCCACCTCGTCGGGGAGCGCCATGACCCCTCGGCCCAGGAAATCAAACACCCCTGGGATCAGCACGACCAACAAGCTGCACGTCACCAGGCCGTTCAGCGCGTACATGAACCGGCGCAGTCGGCGGAAGCTATCGCGATCGCGGGCCAGGGCTGTGGACGCGGTCATGAGCATCACAACGGGTGACTCGACGATGAAGGCGAACGCCAGCATCACGCCAAAAGCCGCCAGATTGAACACCTCATTCGGGAGGCGCGCAATCACGGCGGCGAGGAACGGTCCTTCGAGCGCCATCATCACCCAAGTTGCGGCGAGTGGCGCCCAGAACAGGAGGATGGATTTCTGGGAGAGTCGGGACATCGACCGACAAGCTAGCGGCGTGGGCCGCGTTGTTGATGCCCCGCGGAACCGTGACCGCGGCAGCCGTTGTCGCCACCGGGCCCACCATGGTCTATTTGGCTTGAGCTACACGTCCAGCTCTCCCACTCCCTCAAGACCCTGCCAATGGCCAAGATCAGCGCCTGTGTGATCTCCTACAACGAAGAAGCAAAGATCGAGGACTGTCTGATCAGTCTGGCCGGTGTTGCCGACGAAATCGTTGTCGTGGACTCCAACAGCACCGACCGCACGGTAGATATCGCTGGCAAGTACACCGACAAGGTCATCCTGCAGGAGTTCCTCGGATACGTCGCCCAGAGGAATTTTGCTACCGACGCGGCCTCGCACGACTGGATCCTCGTAATCGACTGCGACGAGCGCTTATCTCCCGAATTGGCGGCCGAGATGGCGGCCGAAAAGCCGAATCTCGGTCGGGTCTTCGCGTACACTGTGCCTCGTCGTACCCATTACGTCGATCGCTGGATCGACCACGCCTGGTATCCGGATCGGGGTCTGCGACTGTTCGATCGGCGGGTGGGGACCTTCGTGGGTGGAGCGGTCCACGAAGGGATCAAACTGGACCCAGGACCCATCGTGGACTTCAAGGGGGACCTTCTGCACTACACGTGTGACAGCGTGTCTCAACACCTGGGTACGATCGATCGCTTCAGCGAACTGGCCGCGCGGGACATGTTCGCGAAAGGTCGGCGCACGACGGTGATGGGTCCACCGGTTCGGGGCTTCGCGATGTTCCTCAGGCTCTACATAATGAAGCGCGGATTCCTAGACGGGTTCTCCGGCTTCGTGGTCTCCGTTCTTTCGGGCGGGGAGGCCTTTGTGCGCTACACAAAGCTGTGGTACATGCAACGCGCGGGGTCTGGGCCGGCAGCTGCCAAGCCAGACTCAACTTGATGTATGGGCGGCGTGCCTCCCGATCCCCGACCCACATCGTTACTTTTTTCGTCGGACTCGGTAGCTCAGCTGGCAGAGCAACTGACTTTTAATCAGTAGGTCGTGGGTTCGAGCCCCACCCGGGTCATTTAGTTAAACGACAGTCCACAGTAGGTTACACGCTCGCGACTTTCGCTTGGTCGGGGAGTTCTGGCCTAATTGGGTCCACTTGGGGTCCGCCCTCGCCGAGACAGTGCCGGTCAATATGAGACGGGACGAGACGGCGGAATGCCTGGAAGATCGGGTTAGTCGGCGGAAAGGACGCGATTCCCCGGGCACTCTTCTGGGGGTGGGTCCAGTAGCGCCCATTGAGGAGGAGGAGTGAAGTCAAAGGATCCAAGACGACGAGGGCAGCTCATCCCTCGGCGATCACTCAGATCCCAGCTTGCGCTCGACCGCCGCACCCTTCCAGGGGCGCATCTGTTTAGACACGGACTAGGGTCCTAAGAATAGCGGTCGCCCGTGGGCCGAAGGTCATCAAGGAGTAGAAGTCTTGATCAGCGAAGACGTGCGTCTGTCGGAAAACGTCGTCATCCACCATCCCGATTTGGTCAATCTCTACGGTTGTGAGATCGGACCGGGGACAAAAGTCGGCACCTTTGTCGAAGTTCAAAAGGGCGCCGTCATCGGCGCAAACTGCAAGATCTCATCTCACTCGTTCATCTGCGAAGGGGTGACGATCGAAGATGGCGTTTTCGTGGGCCATGGAGTCATGTTCATCAACGACATCCGTCCCCGCGCCGTAACAGAGAGCGGCGATCTTCAGACCGAAGACGATTGGCGTGTAGAGACGACCCGGGTGTGCAGTCAGGCGTCCATCGGGACGCATGCCACCATCATGGGTGGGGTAACCATTGGGAACAGCGCGATGGTCGGGGCGGGATCCGTGGTGACAAAGGACGTTCCACCCTACGCGATCGTCGTGGGCGTCCCGGCACGCATCACGGGCGATGTGCGGCACCAGGGCGAGCGGTCTTGAGCCACGTTTTGCTCAATCGCGGCTTGATCCCGAGTGTAACCGCGCGCGTCGCGTGTGCCAGGCGAGCCCAATGCTAAATGTCGGCGTCATCGGATACGGATACTGGGGGCCCAACTTGGTCCGTAATTTTCACGAATCAGGTGTGTCAAACGTTGCGATGGTCAGTGACCTGGACGACGCACGTCTAAAACTGGTCAAGACACACTACCCCGGCATGCAAACTACGCTTGAGCCCCAGGAACTTCTCGACAGCAACTTAATCGATGCCGTGGCGATCGCGACGCCCGTCCAAACGCATTTCGAGCTGGCCATGGCGGCCCTTGAGGCGGGGAAACACGTATTGGTTGAAAAGCCGCTTGCCGCATCGTCAGAACATGCCGAGGCGCTGGTTGCAGAGGCGAAAGAGCGCGGTCTAGTGCTCATGGTGGATCACACCTTCGTCTACACCGGCGCCGTTCGAACGCTGCGTGAGTTGGTAGTGAGTGGGGAGTTGGGCAGCATCTACTATTACGACTCGATGCGCGTGAACCTGGGGCTATTCCGGCCCGATTTCAGCGTCCTTTGGGATCTTGCGGTGCACGACCTCGCCATCATGGCATACCTCTTTTCCGAGCGACCCACGGTCGTCTCTGCGACTGGGATTGGGCACGTACCAGGCAAGCCCGTAAGCGTGGCCAATCTCACGGTCTACTTCGACGCACCAATGATGGCTCACATCAACGTAAGCTGGCTTTCGCCGGTGAAGTTGCGGAAGACGCTAATCGGTGGAGATCGAAAGATGGTCGTCTACGATGACGTGGAGCCCAGCGAAAAAATTAAGGTCTACGACCACGGAATCGAGTTGAAGACCAAGGAGAGCATCTACGATACACTGGTTCGATATCGGAAGGGCGACATGTGGTCACCGAAGCTGGACCCGACTGAAGCTCTCGCGCGGGAAGTCAGGCACTTTGCAGACTGCGTCGAAAATGGGACTACCCCGCAGAGCGGTGGTGACGCTGGACTGTACGTGGTGCGCATCCTCGAAGCGGCCGCCCAATCCATGGCAGACCGTGGCGCTCCGGTCGAACTCGGTACCGTTGGGTGAAAGGCGTAACCATGGTTCCGTTCATAGATCTTCGCGCGCAGTACCGGAGCATTAAGGACGAACTTGAAGCTGCAGTGTTGGGAGCGCTCGCGAGTACCCACTATGTACTGGGTACCGAAGTTGAGGCGTTCGAGGAAGAGTTCGCAGCTTTCTGCGACGCCGACTTTGCGATCGCCGTGAATTCAGGCACGAGCGCGCTTCACATCGCGCTACTGGCTGCCGGCGTCGAGTCCGGTGACGAAGTGATTACAGTCGCAAGCACGTTCGTAGCGACGGTGGCAGCGATTGATTACGTGGGTGCCCGACCGGTGTTCGTTGATGTCGATCCCGGGACGTTGAACATGGACACCAACCAGCTCATGGCCCGGGTGACCGAAAAAACCAAGGCCATTGTGCCAGTTCATTTGCACGGGCATCCGGCGGACATGGACCCGATCCTCGAAATCGCCTCGACATGTGGGTTGAGGGTGATCGAGGATGCGGCTCAGGCGCACGATTCTGAATACAGGGGTCGGCGGGTCGGCAGCATCGGCGATCTCGGCTGCTTCAGTTTTTACCCCGGAAAGAATCTTGGCGCGGTTGGGGAAGGGGGTATGATCGTCACGAATAGCCCGGAGCACGCCGAGCTAGCCAGAAAGCTTCGGGATTGGGGTCAATCCGCAAAGTACCATCACGACCACAAGGGTTTCAACTATCGCATGGACGCGATTCAGGGTGCGGCTCTCCGGGTCAAGTTGCGCCATTTGCCGGCTTGGACGGAGGCTCGGAGGAGGAACGCTGAGGTGTACGGTCAGCTATTGCGTGACGCGGATGTGTCGACCCCGGTTGAGGAAGCTTACGCGCGTCACGTGTACTACGTTTACTCGATCCGTTCCGCTGACCGCACCGGTCTTCAAGCGCGGCTGAACGAAAGCGGGATCCAAAGCGGCATTCACTACCCGATTCCTGTCCACATGCAAAAAGCCTATGCCGATTTGGACTTCGGTGAGGGCGATCTGCCGATCACCGAAAGGGCCGCGAAGGAACAACTCTCGTTGCCCATGTTCGCAGAATTGACAGAGGCCCAGATCCGCGAGGTCTGCACTGCTATATGTCGGTAGAGCAGTAGATTTGTTAGGTAGCGCTCAACTGTCGGGGCGGTCCGCTGACAGTCGCTTACTGTCTTGATCTACGGCGATTTGGACTCCCCTCGGCTGGAGATCCTCCTGCAATCGAAGCGCCAAGCCGTGGACCAACCCCTGGCCGGTTGGGTGGAACACGGGGATCCCGAGTGGCTCCTTCGGCCGCCGGCAGATCTCGTCACCTGACGGGTATGCAGTCCCGCTGCGCCAGTGCCCACCCAGTGGTAACGGTTTTCGGAGGCGCGATCAGGAGTCTCTAACCGCCGGTCCCGCTCCCTGCACTTTTGGGGCTTGTCACTGCCGGCCCAAATTCCCCCCTTGTCAACGTTGGTAGGGTTCTTGAGCCTTGAGAGACCGATTCACTGCAGCGCAAGCGCAACACAATGATGCGGCGACACCACACGGCCGTACCCAAGGCCGCGCCTTCTCCAGCGAGGGAATTCGCAGATTCGTCGTCTACCGGAAGAAGCGAGTATCGGCTCCCTCTCGACATCCCAATAGAACCCCGCCTATCATCAGGAACCCCCCCTTACCCCGATTGATGTGGCAGTCACCCCTAGTGGACCGTTGTCTCCAGGGTTCGGAGACGAGGAAAGACGGCGTCAGTTAGCGGAGGAAATAGAGCGCGCCGAGCATGAGCGGAGCGTCGCTCTACTTGCCGTCGCCGAAGCCGACGCACGGGCGGCACAGGCACGTCTCAATCTCGCGCGAACAAATCTGGGGGACCCAGCTGGTGCGGCTCCGTCGCCGCCTGCGCGGGTGGACCCGCTCTACGGGGTGATGAACCAAGCCGCCGCTTCCGATCGCGTGGAAGCTGCAGACGCCCTTAGCAAACTCGTTCCAACCCAGAGCATGAGCCAGCGGCGTGTGGCTCTGCTCGAGCGTTTTGTGGAGCATAGCGGGCGGCCGTCCCGGCGGGCGTGGTGGATTGCGTTGGCCTTCGTTGTTGGGTCGTTAGCTGCACTCGCAGCACTCAATGCGACCACGCTGGTCGACGCAAGCGATGAGGCGCTCGCCAAGTGGGTTGAGCCTTACATTCGCACACCGGCCGAAGCGATGCCGACGATGGACGCCCCCGCAATCCTAGAGAACGCAGCTGCCTCCGGCGTGCTGTCCGTATTCGTCGGAGACTTCCTCAAGGACATTCAAACCAACGCGGCCTCACCGGAGGGCTGGGACCCAGCAGCAATCTGGCTTACCTCCGAATACCGGGTGCGCCCCACCGAACACCCGAACGTTCGTGCCCAGGCCAGGTCGCTCATCGATAACTCGCGAACTGTGACGGCTCTGATCCCCTCTCTGGCTCAGGCGGACAACGTAATCCGGACGGGGTTCGAGGTTGCAGAGGTCGACTCGGAGGGGTTGACCCAAGATGCGCTTCGCAGCTTTCGAAGCGTGCAAAGCCTACTGATTGCCCAGTACGATGCTCAGCGCATCGCAGGGCAGGCCATGGCAGATCTCGACGGGTTCTTGCGCACCCGCCAGGGCACATTCACGTACCGACTGGGTGAGTACTCGCATCGCAATCCAGAAATCAGTGCGCAGGCCGCATCGTTGGAAGTGGGCGCGGTCGAAGCAATCCAAGCGGCAAGTACGGCTCGGATGCTCGCCGAAAACACGATCCGGGACCTGGGGATTCTGGTCCCCTAGTGCGCGTTGGCGCCGCCACACCCCGCTTGCCTACGTAACCGCCGCTCCTCTCCTACGTCTTCGCACGCCGCTGCCTCAGGCTCCCTAGCAGGCAGATTACCTCCACCCACTTCATGGAGGCGATGATGCGACGCTTTGTTGTTCTACCTCTGGGCCTGCCCTTCGCCGCATCCGCTGCGACGGCTCAAGCGCTTGGGTCTGAGTGCGTTTCACCGACGTCTGCAGCGCCGTGAACATCATCGATTGCACATTGCGCGACGGCGGCTACAACAACGGCTGGAACTTCGATCGTGGGCTGGTCACTCGGTACCTCAGTGCGGTCGAACACACAGGCATTGGTCTGGTCGAGCTGGGGTATCGCGCACTCAGGCCGGACGCTTCGCTCGGCACGTACCGCGTATGCTCCGATGAGCTGTTGCGCTCCCACGGTCGCGGACGACATCTGCTATTCGCGGTGATGTTGGATGCTGCGCCCTTGCTGAGCTACGCCTCGACACGGGCATTCAGCGTGAAGAGGCAACTTGGTCGATGCGACGACAGCCCGATCCACATGATCCGTGTCGCGACGACTGTCGATCTGCTGGAATCGATCCTGCCGTACTGTGAGGAGATCAAGGCCCTCGGGTACGCGCTTGCGATCAACCTCATGCAGGCCAGCGCCTTGGATCTCGACGAAATCAATCGTGCCGGCCACGTCCTTCGCGGTGCCGCAGCGGACGTCGTGTATCTCGCCGACTCATGTGGCGGTCTCACACCGGATACGACTCGTGCGCGGGTCGGTGGGCTGTCTTCTGCGTCGGGCCACGCTGTCGGATTTCACGCGCACGACAATCTTGGGCTCGCGCTCGCCAATACCATCGCCGCCATCGAAGCAGGCGCGACGTTCGTGGACAGCTCGGTGCGCGGCATGGGTCGCGGCGCGGGCAATACGCGTACCGAGCACCTGTTGACCTACCTGACGGCAAGTGGTCGGCACGACCTCACGGCCGCGCCGTTGTACGATCTGGTGACCAGCGACTTCGCCAGGCTCCAGACACGGCTCGAATGGGGCACCACCGTACCCTTCCTGGTGAGTGGCGCGTCTGGCATTCATCCGCGCTATGTGTTGGCACTCACCGACATCCCCCATCTACGGCCGGACACCGTGGTGGCGATGCTGTTGGCCCTACGAACGACGCCCCTGCGGAGCACCTTTCGTGCGAACGTATTGGCGCAGCTGTTGGCCGCGCACGGCGTCACTCTACCCCGTCCAGGGGTCCGGTTCGCGGGTGCTGAGGACAAGGCTTCGTGACACTCGGCCCGTGCCTCCTCAACAACGTCGTCGCGGTCATTCCGGCGCGCTTTGGCTCCTCGCGATTCCCCGGGAAACCACTCGCACCCATCGGTGGCGTTCCCTTGATCCTGCGGGTCCACTCGCGCGTGGCGTCGGCACTCCCTCGCGATCAGATCGTCGTTGCGACGGACGACACGCGGATCCGCGACGTCTGCGAAGCCGAAGGAGTTCGCGTGATCATGACACCGTCCACCTGTTTGACGGGCACCGATCGCGTTTGCGAAGCCGTGCGTGCGCTCGACGCCGAAATTGTCCTCAACGTGCAGGGCGACGAACCGCTCATTCACGCCGACGACATTCTGACGGTGCTAGGCGCAAAGCGTGAGTATCCCGGTCACGTAGTCAACGCGATGTGCGTCCTTCCAAAGGACATCGACGTCAAGAACACCAATGTTCCGAAAGTGGTCGTTCGCGGGGACGGCCAATTGGTGTACATGTCACGAGCTCCCGTTCCGTTCTCGCACGACTCGGTAGTGGCGCCCTCGTACTTTCGGCAGGTCTGCATCTATGCGTTCAGCCCCAGCGAATTGGAAACGTTCGCACAGACGGGGGCACGCACCCCGTTGGAAGCCGCCGAAGACATCGAGATCCTGAGGTTCATCGACCTCGGTGTTCCGGTGCATATGGTCCGCATACGTGGCGCATCCACGGCAGTCGACGTGCCCGCCGATGTGGCCCGAGTGGAAGACGAGCTACGGTTGGAGGGAGCGGCGGACGACAACTCGTGACGGCACGGGTGCACGTGCTTCTACGAGGTGTACGTCGACAGATCACGAACGATCATGCGCCGCTGGCCACCAGCCTCGTGCGATCCGTGCTCGACGCCTATCCAGCGGTGCGGTGGCTCAACCGGGCGCTTCAGGCCGCGCGCCGGACGCCGTTGCCCACCTGGGTCGCCGTGCTGAACGCAGCGCGGTGCTACACACGCTGTCGCGTGCGCGGAACCCCCGGCGGCGTTCTCGCGTGCGCTCGTCGTCCGAATGAGATCGCCGCGGTGGAGTGGTTTCGAACGCGGGTCGACACTGTACCGTGGAGCTCGGTGTCCTTCGCCTGCGACGGCGTCCGTGGGACAGCCCAAGCCCTACCGACCGGTTGGCTCGCGCATCGGACGCGTTGGACATCGCTCGCGAATCGACTTCGCAGAACGCACGACGTATTCCACGTCATTCGAGTCCTCGAACTCCTGGCCTACTACGAACGATTCGGTCGTGAGCTCGACCGCGGACGGTATCGCGCCGTCCTCACGTCGAGCTACTCCAATCCGTGGGGTATCGCCATGAACCTCGCGGCACAGCGCCGCGGAATTCCTGTGTTGCATGTCATGCATGGCACCGCGATCGATCCCGTGCCCCAACTGCAGTACGACCTAGTCGTGTTCAACGATCGCGGATCCCAGGATGTGTTCGCGCGCTCAGGTTGCCAGGTGCGCCACGCCCTCTTCAAAGGGATCGCACAACCGGATTGGACTCTCCGGTGCAACCTCCCTGCTGGAGCGCTCACCGTTGGCGTACTCCTCTCCAAGCAGCCGTCGGCCCCGGCCGTGGTTCGGACAATCGAAGGACTGCTTCGGTGCGATGACGTAGAAAGCGTGGTGGTGCGCCCACATCCGAACAATCTCTGGCGGGAACTCACCGCCGCGCTGGCTCACTTCGACGAAG
Source organism: Phascolosoma agassizii (assembly GCA_035593235.1). NCBI lineage: Eukaryota > Metazoa > Annelida > Sipuncula > Phascolosomatiformes > Phascolosomatidae > Phascolosoma > Phascolosoma agassizii. The sequence goes on from JAVJHY011684898.1 coordinate 110,739, forward strand.
CCCGGGTGGTGATCTCAACGGCTTCTACAGCGGATGACTTCGCACGCTGCGCGGTCGCGCTCGCGGGCAATTCCTCGGTCCACCTCGACGCGCTGCTCGCAGGCGTCCCATCCATGTTCGTCGCCGAACTCGACGAGCCAGTGACGGATGAGATAACGCTCGTCCGCGATGAACTGGTGCTGCGCGCTGAGACGGCGGGCTCCGTAGATCGTGCGTCGATCGCGGCGTTCTATGCGCGCCCGGACTGGGTGCAACGGTTCCTTCAGTTCACGAACGCAGCGCAAGCCGGGGACGACGTGACTCGAGAGATTCGCGAAGTGGTCGAAGGGCTCGTCGCACAGACGCCATGAGCCGTCCAAAGTTTCTCGCCGTCGCCAAGGTCGTCGTCGCGGCAGTCCTTCTGGTGTGGCTCGCGGGTGCCGGACGCCTGTCACTGACCCCGTTCCGCGATGTGCTGGCGCGTCCCTCGATCGCCGCACTCATCGTGCTCGTCCAGGTCATGATCCTCGTGCTCGGCGTGCTGCGATGGTGGCTGCTGCTCGCCGCGTTGCAGGGGCGGCGCCCGTCGTTCGCGGAGCTGCTCGGCATCACGTGGATCGGGCAGTTCTTCGGGTTTGTGCTTCCTACCGCGGTGGCCACCGACGTTACGCGCTTCGCGTATCTCCGTGCGTCGGCAGCCAGTGAGGCAGGCCCCGCTTTGGCTTCACTCGCGATCGACCGCGTGGCTGGGATCGTCGGAACGTTGCTCCTTGCACTTGTGCTCGCGCGCGGACTCGCGCTGGATGTCCTCGCAACCGCATTGGACCGCATCGGCCTTACTACTACCGTCGCCGTCGTGGTCGCATTCGTGACCATCTTGATGCTGCTTCACCTTCGCGCTCGGGCGGGAGGTGGATCGGGTGCGGTGCAGCGGCGCACCCTGGAGGACGCGAAATGGGCAACGTTCTTGGCGATCGGTCTCGCGATGGTCGCGATGGTCCTCAAGTTGGTCATCGTGTGGCTGGTGATGCTGGCAGTCCCCACGATCTTCGGTACCCTCCTCGACGTATTCGCCGTCGCACCCGTTGGGCTCATCGCCGAGGCCATCCCACTGAGTCCGGCTGGACTCGGTACAGGTCATCTGGCCTTCGAGTACGCGTTTGACACACGCGGGATCGCGGGCGGCGCCGCGATCTTTAACGTCTACCTCGCATCGCGCCTGCTTGTCGGTGCGTTCGGTGGAGTGATCTGGCTGATGCGTGCCAGGCGCTAGCCGGGGTCTGCGCCGCACGCGCTGCCTGTGCGGCTCGCTCGGCCAGTTACATGATGAGGCTCCCCCCTCGGCTCTGCGCAACGAGAGGACCGGGCAGGACAGGAACCCTGAAAATGTCCTCTTTGGGCGGAGACTTGGTAAGAAGTGGACCCGCCTCGTCAGGGCCCTGCACTCCGCGTAGACTGTGACCTACGAGGTGAAGAACTAGACGTGGCGATCGTAGTAGAGTCATCGACCCTTCTTCGAGGGAGGCACCATGAGTGACCTGATGTTCGGGCCCGTCAATATCTGGTTTGGCGTGCCCGCCCTTGTCGGCACCGCGTTCTTTTCGGTCCGCCTGTTGATGATGCTTGTCGGGGGCGACGGTGACCTGGACGGCGGTGGTGACATTGAGGTTGCAGATGCCGACGCAGGGGATGGTGACTCTTCAGACACGTTCAAGGTCCTGTCCATCCAGAGCATCGCCTCATTCCTCATGGGATTCGGATGGGGCGGATTGGGTGCCTTCAGGGGAGCGGGATGGCCCGCACTCCTCAGCGTAGCGTTCGGGGTGATTGCGGGGTTGGGGATGGTATGGCTTCTGGCACGCCTCCTCCGCTACGTCTATGGTCTACAGAGCAGTGGTACGCTCCCGCTTTTTCACGCGCTCGAGAGCGAGGGGACCGTCTACGTGACCGTGCCCGCCTCAGGGGACGGCGCGGGGGAAGTGCGGCTCGTCATCGGCGATCGCGAACGCTATTACCGTGCTACGACAGACGGGCTCGAATTGGCTCGTGACACCCGAATCCGGGTGGTCGCGGTGAATGACCAACAGAGTTCGGTGAAGGTCGTAGCAGTCTGACGACCCCACCGCTTGGAAATACAACCAAAGGAGACGCACAAATGTCGGTCATCGGCCTACTTGCCCCGGTTCAGCTAGGGCTGGATTCGGCTGGCGACCCAATCGTCTGGTTGGGACTCGTCGGCGCGGTGGTGCTCGTACTGCTTTTCTTCGTGACCCTGGTCGTGAAGCAGTACAAACGTTGCCCGTCCAACAAGATCCTGGTGATCTATGGAAAAGTCGGGACGAACCAGGCTGCCCAGTGCCTTCACGGAGGCGGTAAGTTCGTCGTCCCCCTTATCCAGTCGTACTCGTACCTGAGCCTCGATCCTATGGTGATCGAGATTCCGCTCGAAGGTGCACTGTCGCTCAACAACATCCGGGTCAATGTGCCGTCGACGTTCACCGTTGGTATCTCCACCGACCCGGTTCTTATGAACAACGCGGCCGAGCGCCTGTTGAATCTGGATGAAAAGAAAGTCCGCGATCAGGCTCAGGACATCATTCTAGGCCAGCTGCGCCTGGTCATCGCGACTCTCTCGATCGAAGAGATCAACAAGGATCGCGAGAAGTTCATGTCGCTGATCAACACGAACGTGGCGGAGGAGATCAACAAGATCGGTCTCGTTCTGATCAACGTGAACATCAGAGACATCACCGATGAAAGCGGATACATCGAGGCGATCGGAATGCGGGCGGCTGCCGAGGCGATCAACCGCGCCAAGGTCGAGGTCGCTCAGCAGGACCGCGACGGTGCCATGGGGCAAGCCACCGCCGACCGTGAGAAGGACGTCGGTGTGGCGGACGAGGCATCTCAGACGACTGCGGGCCGGAAGCGGGTCGAACAGACGCAGCGCGTGGAGGTGGCCGCGTTGGAGGCCACATCGGTAAAGGGTGAGGTTCAGGCGAAGCGCGATCTGGAGATCGCGACTGCGCAGCGTGCTGCCGAAACCGTAGTTGCGACGAAGCAGGCGGAACAGCAGCGACGTGTAGAGGTGTCGCGCGCAGAAGCGGCTGCCGTTGAGGGCGAGAACGCCGCGAATGCAGAAATCGCCGAATCGAACGCGAAGCTCGCCGAAGTGCGTGCTGAGGCAGAGCGAACCGCACAGGTGGCCGCGGCCGAAGCCAGGGCCGCCATTTTTGTGGCCGAACGCCATCAGGAACTTGCCCGGCTTCAGAAGGAACAGATCGTCAAGGAGGAGATCGAGCGCACACGGGTCGAGATCGAGGCTGACGCGACGGCCGAAAGGGCTCGGCGAGAGGCGGCCGGTGAGGCCGATGCCATCCTTTCGAAATACAACGCTGAAGCTGAGGGAACCCGAAAGGTGCTCGAGGCGAAGGCCGACGGTTATCGACGTCTCATGGACGCGTGCGCGGCTGACCCTTCACTCGCGCCTACTCTGCTCATGATCGAACAGTTGCCGACGCTCATCGCTGAGCAGGTCAAAGCGATCCAGAACCTCAACATCGACAAGATCACCGTGTGGGATTCCGGGCAGGGGCAGAACGGGAGTGGAGCGACGGCGGACTTCCTGTCGGGCATGATCAGCGCTCTTCCTCCGGTTCACGAGTTGGCCCAGCAGGCCGGAATCGAGCTGCCGGCCGCACTCGGTCGGATTAACGTGAAGCCGGCCATCCTCACCGACAAAGGCGAGGAGTTTGCGGCCGGACCTCCAAAGGATGGCGATAGCGTGGCGCCGGGCGGAGGCGCCTGACGGCCCGTCGCGGCTTCAGTGTGCCGTCTCTTTCCGTCGGGTGACCTAGTGATCGATCCCGCGGGAGTCATGTGACCGAGCGTGATTCGGCAATCGCTGCCACTCGCGGTCTCCTCCTGGGGCGTGGACGGGCGAACCAGGATTGGGCTAAAGTCCCGACCGTCCGTCCAGGGGGATAACCTCTGGGCGGTCGTGACCGATGACTTCGACGTCCAGTACGTGGTCAGAGCCGCGATCGACTCAAGCCCTCGGGACTAGCACGTCGTCGTCCGTCACGACGGCCCCGGGGTTTGATCATCCGGCTCCTTCGGGCGGCACCATCTCTTGCGGACATATGAATATTGCGATATTCATATGTTATGAAACGAAAACACCTCATTCGTTCGGTCGACCCCAGCGTGCTGGGGCGAGCTGCCGACATCATCAAGCTTCTGGGCCACGCTCAGCGCCTCAAGATCGTCGAGGTTTTGGAGGCAGGGGAGGCGACAGTGAGCGAGATCCAGGACGCGCTCGACTTACCGCAGCCCGTCGTGTCGCAGCACCTGGCCAAGTTGCGCGGCGCCGCGGTCGTGTCCAACCGGCGCGACGGAGTTCACGTCTTCTATCGGATCACCGAACCCAAGGTCCACCACATCCTAGAGTGCATTCGCTCATGCGATATGTGAACGAGACCCTGCTGTCCTCTTCGGCATAAAACTATGATCCTCGCATTCTCTTTGTCTCTACTCCTCCAGTTCCCGACCGACACGGTACGGGTGTCTGTGGAGGAGGCGTTGAACCGAGCCAGGACGGATAACCCTTCACTGCAAGCAGAGTTTGCCGAAGCCAGGAGCGCTTCCGCAGACGTCTTGAAAGCTACGAGGGCATTCCTTCCGACGGTGCGAGCGGACGTGCAGGGTACACGCACGACCGATCCTGTGGGGGTGTTCGGGCTCAAGCTCAGACAGTCCAGGTTCGGTAACCAGGATCTCGCGATCGACGCTCTCAACGCCCCCGCCGCGTTCGGAGGCTACGCCTCGTCGCTAACTGTCGAGCTGCCGGTCTTCGCTCCCGAGGGCCTGTACGGATTTCGAGCCGCGCAGGGCGCAGCCGAGGCCCGCAGCGCCCAAGCACACCGCGTGGCGGGCGCCACAGCGTTCTTCGTCGTTCAGGGTTACTGGGACGCGCGACTGGCAGCGGGGCGCGTCGAAGCGCTGGACGCTGCCGTCGCTGCGGCCGAGGCGCACGCCCGAGCGGCTAGGGCGCTTCGCGAACAAGGTGTGGTTACCGGACTGGACGAGCGACTGGCGCGGCTTCGTCAAGCCGAATTCGAGGTCCGTTTGGTAGAGACCGGCGCGGAGGCAGAGAACGCGCTTTCGCGGCTCAAGGCGCTGCTGGCTATCCCTGAGTCGACACCGATCCAGCTAACCGATCTTCTGTCGGATTCGCTTACCGAGTCGTGCCCAGAGTTATCCACCTGCCAAGTCGAGGTTCGAGGCGATATCCGAGCCCTCGAAGCCGGGCTCGATGCGGCCAAGTCGGCGCGGAGGAGCGCCTGGGGCGCACAGCTTCCGCAGGTCGTCGCCTTTGGGGCTCTGACCCATCATGGCGCGAACTCACCCTGGAGTGGTGGTAGCGGCGATTGGGCAGTGGGGATCGGACTTCGCTGGAATGTTTTCCCCGGGCTGGGCGGCGTAGGTGCAATTCGCCAAGCGGACGCGCAGGCCGAGGTCGTTCGGTCGCGGCTCGAAGCTGCACAACGCCAGGCCGCCGTCGAGACGCAGTCTGCTGAAAGGCGGCTCGTTGCGGCCATCCAAGCAGCCCAGATCGCCACCGACGCGGCAGCCGAGGCTGAGCTCGCGGTCGAACAGGCGAACCAGCGCTACCGGACCGGAACCTCGCCCATCACCGAGCTACTGGATGTCCAAGCGGCGTCGACCAACGCTGCCCTGAGCCACCTCTCCGCTCGCCGCAACCTGTTCGTAGCACAGGCCGCAGTGGAATTCGCATATGGAGTACTAGACCGATGAAGCACCTACTGACCGCACTTACCCTTGGGGTGACGGCTTGCGGCGGAGCCGTTGCAGAGGCTGATCGTCCCGAGACCGCTAGTCCTCAAGCCGGCCTGCTCGTGTCGCTGGATACCGTGGCGATGGTATCGCCCGTCGAGGGTTCGGTGGTCGCGCGGCGTCGCGCCGAAATTTCTACTCGCATGATGGCTCGGGTCGCTGACGTGCGCGTCGAAATCGGGAACTCGGTCCGGACAGGGCAGGTGCTCGTGTTGCTCGGGACAGCGGACGTAGCCGTGGGACAAGCGAAGGCGACAGCCGGGGTACAGAGCGCACAGGCCGCTCGAGACGAGGCGGTCCGTCATGTGGCAAGGATGGACACGCTGTACGCCCAAGACGTGGTGGCTTTGGTCCAGCGAGATCAGGCGCGGCTTGCACTCGTACAGGCTGAGGCGGGACTCGAGATGGCTGCGGCTTCGCTTGAAGAGGCGAGCATTGCAAGCGGCTACGCACGAATCGCGGCACCATTCGCAGGCACCATCGTGGCTCGCAACGTCGACTCGGGCGACATGGCCGCGCCAGGCATGCCTTTGCTGGTCGTGGAGAGCGCCGGGCCCCGTGACGCAGTGCTTGCCGTTCCGGTGGAGGTCGCGGGAACGCTCGCACTTGGGGACACCTTGACCCTCACGCGTCGCCAGGGCCAGCGCGCCACTGGCGAGGTTCGAGCGATCGCGGGTGGGGCTGATCCGCGGAGCCGCACCGTCGAGGTACGCGTGGCAATCCCGGGGGACTGGCCTACGGGTGCGTCGGTGACGGGTCTCATACCCGGCACTGCCCATGGGGCCATCATGATTCCATCGGCCTCTGTGGTCAGACGGGGCCAACTGACAGGTGTTCGCGTCGTGACGGGAGCCGAGACAAGCCTACGGTGGGTTCGACTCGGTCGGACCGTCGGAGACCGGGTCGAGGTCCTTAGCGGACTCGAACCCGGCGACAGGATCGCGCTATGACGACCGGACCCTCCGGAGGAATCGCCCGGAGTTTCCTTCGGTCGAAGCTGACGCCGCTACTGATCGGCGCGTCCCTGGTCGCCGGTGTCGGAGGCCTGCTCACCCTACCCCGGGAAGAGGAACCGCAGATCCGGGTCCCGATGATCGACGTAGCAGTTGGGTTCCCAGGTGCCGCCCCCGCCGAGGTCGAGCGACGGATCGTAGAGCCGCTGGAACGGGCGATCTGGGAGGTGTCAGGGGTCGAGTACGTCTATAGCGTGGCGCAGTCAGACGGAGCATTGATCACGGCCCGGTTCAAGGTCGGCACCGAACCCGAGTTGGCGCTGACCCGACTGTACGGCAAGCTCATGGCGAACGCGGCAACGGCGCCTCCGGGTTCGACGCCGCCCCTGGTCACGCTTCACGGGATCAACGAGGTCCCGATCCTGACCCTCACGCTGTCCGGTGGCTCGGATGCCGGGGACGGTTACCTGCTTCGACAGCAAGCGGATGAGCTGGCGGCGGAGTTGAAGCGAATCCCAGATGTAGCAGAAACCTGGGTGATCGGGGGAGCGCCCCGCGAGGTCGAAGTGACATTGGATCCTCAAGCACTCGCCGCGCGAGGGCTCTCCGCTGCGGTCGTTCTTCACGCGCTGCGCGGCGCCAATGCCGAACTCCCCGCAGGTGACCTCCTGGAACAGAACCAGAGTGTGTCGGTCCGCGTCGGCCATCTGCTTCAGGACGTGAACCAGGTGTCCAACGTCGTGGTTGGGATGTTCAACGACGGCGCGATCAAACTCAGCGATGTCGCCGCGGTGACCGATGGCCCGGCGGCACCTTCGCAATACGTGGAATTCCTCGAAGCTGGCGGTACGGAATTCGAACCGGCAGTCACTATCGCAGTAGCCAAACGCGAAGGAAAAAACGCCGCGACGATCGCGGAGCACGTCATGCACCGCGTCGAGGCACTCACCGGCTCTGTCCTCGCAGAAGACGTGAGAGTCACCGTCACTCGCGACTATGGAGAAACCGCGACAGAAAAGTCACGCGAGCTTCTACTCCATATTGTGTTCGCCACATTAGGCGTGGCCGTGTTGGTGTGGCTGACGCTCGGCTGGCGCGAGGCCGTTGTGGTATTGGTTGCCGTGCCGGTAACGCTCGCTCTCACATTGCTCGTGTATCGGCTTCTCGGATATACGCTGAACCGGATTACGCTCTTTGCGCTGGTCTTCGCGATCGGGATTCTCGTGGATGACGCCATCGTTGTCGTGGAGAACATCGCGCGACACCTGGGACTCGCGGAGCGCGCCCCTGACGAGGCGGCCATCGTAGCTGTGGATGAAGTCGGTAACCCGACGATTCTGGCTACGCTCGCTGTTATCGCGGCCATTCTGCCGATGGCCTTCGTTTCCGGGTTGATGGGCCCGTATATGCGCCCGATCCCTGTTGGAGCCTCGGTGGCGATGCTGTTCTCGCTCGCGGTCGCGTTCATCGTCACGCCCTACATGGCGGTGCGCCTGCTTCGGGGCCACGAACCCCAAGGCCCTCACCAGGAGGGTGGGGAAGCCGTCGCCGACGGACGGATTGCGAGCTGGTATCGAAGACAGCTCAAGAGCTTACTGTCGAGCGGCCGGCGCAGACTCCTTGCCTACGGGGCGATGCTGGTCCTGCTCGTGGTGTCGGTACTTCTGATTCCACTCCAGCTCGTGACTGTGAAAATGCTCCCCTTCGACAATAAGAGTGAGTTTCAACTCATTGTGGATACACCCGAAGGGACCACGCTGGAACGAACCGCGCAGGTAGCGAAGAGTCTTGCACTGGCTGTGTCGCGGGACCCAGCGGTGCACGACGTGCAGACGTACGCGGGAGTCGCAGCACCCTTCAACTTCAATGGTCTCGTGCGGCACTACTTCCTGAGGAGCGGTCCCAACGTAGCGGACGTCCAGGTCAACCTCCTTCCCAAGGAGGAGCGTTCGCTACAGAGCCACGCGATCGCATTGCGACTCCGCCCGGTTGTGGACTCAATCGCCCGTGCCTATGGGGCTTCAGTGAAGCTCGCAGAGATTCCACCCGGACCCCCTGTGTATTCCACTCTCACCGCCGAGATCTACGGCCCCAACTACGAAGAACAGATCGCCGTAGCCAGACGCGTGAAGGATGTGTTCGAGCGCACGGTCGGTGTCGTAGATGTGGACTGGTCGGTCACCGCGCCTCATCAAGAGTTGCGAGCATCAGTAGACCAGACGGAAGCAATGCGCGCAGGCACGAGCCCCGCGCAGATCGCTCAGACTCTGGCAGCTACGATGGGCGGTGTTTCCGCAGGTCTTTTGCACGACCCGCGTGCGGCCGAACCCGTGCCCATTCGGATGCGCCTTCCTGACTCCGCTTCGACATCTGCCGGTGACGTCGCGGGAATCCCCGTGGCTTCACCAACCGGGTCTCGGCGCGTGGGCACGATGGCGCGCCTGGAGCATACCGACGCCCCGTCCCCAATCTTCCACAAGAACCTGAGGCCGGTGGTCTACGTAACCGGTGACGTCGCGGGAGAACTCGAGAGCCCGGCCTATGCGATCCTCGGAATGCGCGAGGATCTGGATGAACTGGAGGGAGATCTCAAGGTCTACTATGCCGCGTCGCCTACGTTGACCGAGGAGCCCTTCCTGGTGTGGGATGGTGAGTGGCAGATCACGGTCGAGGTGTTCCGGGACCTGGGGATAGCGTTCGCGGCGGTATTGCTCCTGATCTATGTGCTGGTCGTGGCTTGGTTCCAGTCCTTTGGAGTCCCCCTGGTAATCATGGCCCCCATCCCGCTCACCCTCATCGGCATCCTTCCGGCGCACGCTGTAAGCGGAGCGTTCTTCACCGCGACCTCAATGATCGGGATGATTGCCCTAGCGGGGATCATCGTGCGCAACTCGATCCTCCTGGTGGACTTCGTCGAGTTGGGCCGGGAACGTGGCCTTTCGGTTCACGACGCCGTGATCACGTCGGGCCTCGTTCGAGCACGTCCCATCATCCTTACCGCAGCAGCCGTGGTGATCGGAGGAGCCGTAATGGTGGCAGACCCGATCTTCCAGGGTCTCGGCATTGCGCTGATCAGCGGCGCGATCGTGTCGACGGCCCTTACGCTGGTCGCTATTCCACTCCTCTACTTCGAGATGTACAGATGAAACCCATTGAGAATGGTCCGCCCCAGACGACGCCATCCTCAACGCCATCAGGAATAACCTGATCGAGATGATGTTGTCTTGAGCACCTGTGTAGTGGGCAACTGGACCGCGATGCACTTGGCGCTTCTCGGGACCGGGGATCTACTCTATGGGAAGGCCAGTCCGAGTCCGGCCTGTCTGCCCATAGTAGCCGTAGGTTGTTACAAGTGCTTCCACCCGCCGGGTCCGGCGAATAAGAGAGAGTTTTATGTCACGTTTGGGACTGACTTTGGCCGAGGTCCAAGCGATGCTTGGCGGAGGAGATCTGGAGGGATCGGGGGACTTCTTCTGCGAAAGCGTGGCCTCCCTTTCCGCAGCCGGTCCGCAGGATATTTCTTTTGTGAAGGACGGCAGCTACTTCGACGACGCCCGGGCGACCCGAGCTGGCGCCCTGCTCGTCCCGTCTCCGATCGACCATTGCAGCGCGGAGCAGCTCGTCGTGCCGAACCCGTTTCATGCGTTTGGGATGGTTCTGCACGCGGTCGCGAAGGAGAAGCGGCGGCCGTCCGGGACCGTGCACCCAAACGCCCATATCGACGAGAGTGCGGAGCTAGCCGAGGGGGTCACGATTGGCGCGGGTGCGATCGTCTGCGAGGGCACCCGGATTGGGACCGGAACCGTCATATACGCAGGGGCCTACGTCGGTTGCCGCACGACCATCGGCGACGATTGCGTGATTCATCCCAACGTGGTGGTCATGGAGGACGTCCAGATTGGTGACCGGGTGATCGTGCACGGCGGATCGGTGATCGGGGCCGACGGCTATGGCTACATCCAACACGAGGGACGTCACATCAAGGTGCCTCAGGTCGGGACCGTCGTGATAGGCGATGATGTTGAGGTCGGGGCGCTCGCTACGATCGATCGCGCCACCATGGATGCCACTGTGATCGGCAGGGGCACCAAGATCGGCGATCTCTGTCACGTCGCCCACAACTGCGAGGTCGGAGAGGACGTCCTCCTGCTTCCGCTAGCCGGGGTTTCCGGATCAGTGAAGGTAGGACGGGGTGCCATCTTCGCGGGCCGGGCTGGGTGTAGTGACAATCTCACGATTGGAGAGGGAGCCGTACTCGGAGGGGCAGCCGTGGCATTCGAAGACGTCTCTCCCGGAGCCCGGGTTTGGGGCAACCCGGCGCGCGACAAGGCTGACGAGATGCGAGTCCAGGCCTTTCTGGGTCGACTTCCTCGATTGGCCCGCGACGTCCGTGCCATCAAGAAAGAACTCGACATGTGAAGAGACGCACCATTCGATCGTAGCGTTATTCGCCGCTTCCTCCGGTCCACGTAGAAGCGTCGATTCCGGGGAGGGGCATCAGGTCCGGTTCAACCCAACGCCGGCGGGCCTCAAGCGAGAAGAGGCGCTGCCGGCTGTAGTACTTCAACGGTATGTCCCTTTTTCCCAGTGAGTCGATGAGGATTTCAGCCAGTTTGTCTTAGGGCATATCGCGATCGTGCGTGTCCAGGAAATGCTGTACGAGGACGACGTAGATCCGCGTGATCGTCTCATGGTACCCCGAGGTATCCGAGTTCACTACGCCCGAGGCCACGTTGTAGGCGCGAATCCCGCTCCGGAGCCGGTCGAGCGCTTCCCCAGGAAAAAAGTGGAGAAGATGCCATAGGCCAACGCGGAGGTGGGCCTCGTGCGTCCACTCTTCCTCCGGCAGTGAGTGATCGGAGAAGCCGCGGGTTACGCGTTCCGTTTCGGAGGAGCTCATGTCACCCGTAGTCCGCACAAATGGAGCAGCTAGCCAGCGTCGGTGAGCGTGTGACTCGCTCCCGCGTCGAGATCGAGGCCGTAGATCTGCTTCAGGTCGGCAATCGTCTCGAGACTCTCTTCGTCGAACGGCGACTTCCCCTCGAAAGCGTGAAGGACAATGCCCTCTAGGAGATCGCCAAGCGACAGATCGTGATACTCCGCCAGACCCTTGAGGACCTTCAAAATACGCTTTTCGATTCGGACGCCTGTCTGAACGCGATGTACGGTCATGCTGCCTTCGTGACCCGGTTTCTTGGATACGCTCATTGGCTCGCCAGATAGTCGTTGATGGCCTGTTCCCAGTGGACCAACTCGTCGGCAAACATAGCCTGGGCGGAGGCCTCACTTACGGCGGCGCCTCCAGGGTCCAAGGGCGTGAAGTCGTAGGTCACCTGGGCCGATGTCCTTCCGTCCGCCATCTCCCGGCAGTCGATCGTGATTTCGGCTCCTCCACCGGGTTGAACAGAGGGAAGACGTCCGAAATCGCCGCTTCGAGCGTGATCTCCGCTGTCCTCGTGACCTTTTCGGCGGAGAAGCTTGCCCCCGGCTCACTCTGAACCGCGTGATTTATGCTCTGGGTGTGAGGTGCTTCATGCACACCACACGCTCCAAGCACCAAGAGGGTGGTTAAGGCGACAACCTGCTTGATGACATGATGCCTCATGATTCGATTGACCTCGCGTGGATATCTTGTTGGCCTGGATGGTACCAAATTACCATGGTACATGTATGTGTCAACGCAATCCGTGCGTTAGTCGACTCAGAATGGAGATGTCCGAGCCGTGGAGATCAGGAAACCGGTACGAGCAAGTCACCAGTACAGGCAGCGAATTCAAGCGGGCTCGGCGGAGGTCTTCCCCCTCCTGTGCCCGGTCCGCGAACGAGACTGGATTCCTCGATGGGATCGGTCTTTGGTAGTCAGCGAATCTGGACTAGCGGAGCAGGGCGCCGTCTTCGTCACCGAGGTTGAGGGGCGCGAAGCAACGTGGCTCATCACGCAGCACGACCCCGAGAGAGGATTCGTCGCAATGGTCGAGATCGTCCCAGGGTTTGTGGCGATCGAGCTGTGGTACCTCGAGTTCATGGCCGAGTGGGAAGGCCTTCTCAACGCCCACTTCGACTAGAAAAGCTAATCGACCTGAGTCTGACGTTGACCGGTCATTAATTGGTCAATATTGTCGTATAAATCGAACATCCACGCGCCCGCTCACCAAAGGCGCAGTCGGCTTCCGATCTCGATCAGAGAATACGCATGAAGATTCTTGTCGCAGCCGTGGCATTCGCGGTCCTGGCAGCACCGCAGCAGGCGTCGGCCCAAGAACGTGAAGGATCACCGGCAACCCAGCAGCTCGAGGAGATCATGGGCTTCTACCTCGCGAAAAACGGCCGCGCAGAGTGGCAGCTGCAGCCCAACAGTGGACTGCGCTACGTACGCGTTCGTCCATAGAACTGTGCCCAGAGTACGCACGAACGCTCGAGGGCGAGGGAGGGTGTGCGTCCTCTTAGACTGCCTGACGGCAATCGCTGCACTCGCCCAAGACGAGTTGGCCGTCCTCAGCGTGGCGGCCAGGTCATGAGGGAGGGCAGCTGGGTGGAGCGCCTGTTGCGGATCGTGGTGGGCGATGCCGAGGCTGCGGACGGAATCCTTGGTGACCTGCATGAGGAGTTCGATGTGGAGTCAGCGGGGGCGGGGCACCACATCGCCCACGCCTGGGCGGTCGTTCGACTAACGGCGACGTACGCATTCGCGCGGCTGGTCGGCGGCGTCCGCCGTCTGCTTCACCCCAGAGCATTCACCGGTCTGGGATCGGAAGCCCGACAGGTATTCCGTTCGCTGGCACGTACGCCCGGGTTTACTACCCTCGCGGTCATGACGGTCGCACTAGGCGTGACCGCCAACACGCTCGTTTTCAGTGTTGTGGACGGCGTACTGCTGCGCCCGGCAGCATTCCCAAACGCAATACGTGCCGTATACGTCTGGGTCGATGACCCTACCACCCATCGCTCGGACTGGCCGCTTAACTATCCCGCCTTCGAGCGCCTGCGCGCTGAAGCTGAGACCCTCGAGAACGTGGGAGTCTCCGGGCAAGTGCACTTGCCCATGGTCGGTCCGCAAGGCTCGACGCGGGTCACAGGTGTACGCGTGTCTGCGAGCCTGTTCGACGTGGCGGGAAGCGTCGTTCAAATAGGTCGTGCCCTGCTTGAATCCGATGATCGAGTCGGGGCCGATCCTGTTGTGGTCATCGCCGATGCGTTCTGGGAAGAACACTTCGAGCGGGACCCCCGCATTCTGGGCCGATCGGTAACTCTGGGCGAGAGCACGTACGCCGTCGTTGGGGTTCTCAATCGAGGATTCCGTATGCTGGAACCTGTGCAGGTCCGTAACTGGCGCGAGCCGGTGGAGCCTGCCGCATTCTATATCCCGATTGCCCCGTTCGCTGCGGCCCAGGGCCCCGAATCGTTCTCGTTCCCGCTCCACGGTACTCTGGCCGATGGCGCTACGCTTTCGGAGGCCAGACAGGAGATTCGCGCGCTAACGGCACCCATCTGGGCGGGGTTGGGCGGCCGCCATGCGGCGTGGGAAGCGGACGTGGCCACGTACAACGACTTCGTGGGCGGTCCCATGCGGCCCGCATTGCTAGCCCTGCTGGCGGCGGTCGCGTTGGTTGTCCTCGTGGTATGCGCGAATCTGTCGGCTCTTTTGCTGGTACGAGGAGCCGGCCGCCGAACGGAGTGGTCGGTGCGTAAGGCCCTTGGTGCAGGCCCGCTGGACGTCTTCCGATACGCGTGGATCGAGAGCCTCCTCATCGCTGGCGGCGGGGGTATTGCTGGCGGCCTGCTCGCCTGGTTCGCAATCGACCAACTTCCTCACTTCGTACCTCACACCGTGCCCCGGCTCGAGGACGTTCGTTTGGACGGTCGGGTCCTCACCGTGACGGCCCTCACCGCCGGGACCTGCAGCTTCCTGTTCGGAGGCCTCCCGGCTTGGTGGACGTCCCGTCAGCCCCCGAGTCGGGCGCTGAACAGTCGCTCCAGGATCCTGACACTCGGTACCCGCCGCGCCCTTGAGGCTGCGGTCGCGCTCGAGGTGGCCGTGGCGGTGGTGTTGCTTGTGAGTGGGGGTCTTCTTCTTCGGAGCTTCGGTTCGCTCGTGGAGTCCGACAAGGGATATCAGACACGTGGGGTGCTGGTCTCGAAACTTCAGCTGGCCGAGGCCCAGTATCCGACCGAGACCGACATTGCCGAGTTCGTGCGGGAGGCAGCGAGCCAGCTCCGGATGCTGTCGGGTGTTCAACAAGTCGGCGCAGCGAGCTTCTCATTCGAGTTGAGTCCGACAGGGCCCGTATCTGTGGTGGGCCGAGATGACGAGGCTCGCTCAATACCTCAGCTCGCAGTGATGCCCGGCACGTTCCAGGCTCTCGACATGGGAGTGGTCGAGGGTCGGGGGTTCACGATCCACGACGACGAGTCTGTCTCGGCAGTGGCAATCGTAAGCGCAAGCGTCGCGAAGGCTCTTTGGCCGGGTGAATCCGCGATTGGGCAACACATCGAGAGCGGGTCGGCCCGACGCTACTTCAGGGGCGGGGCGTTCGTACCCGAGACGCCACGCGAAGTCGTCGGGGTCGCAACCGATGTCTACCCCGTTGGCGCCGCCAGACGCCCGCTGGATATGGTCTATCTGCCGTGGGCACAAGACCCGTGGGACCGCGTCATCTGGTTGGTCCGATCTCACAGCGACGATCCAGCTTTGATCGCACCTGCGGTCGAAGCGACACTTGCGGGAGTGGATTCGAGTCAACCGCTATTCGACCGGGAGCCCTTTGACGCCGTGTTCCTGCGCTCGCTCGCAACCGAGCGGTTCAGCGCGCTGCTGGTCGGCGCGTTCGCCCTCGTAGCGCTCGCCCTGGCAGCCCTCGGTCTATACGGGGCCGTATCGTACACGGTCGTGCTGAGGACTCCAGAGATCGGGATGCGGGTTGCGCTGGGTGCCGGAAAGAGCTCGATCCTAGCAGGTGTATTACGCCCCGCGCTTCGACCCGTGTTCGCGGGAATTGTGATCGGAATCCCCCTGGCGTTGATCGCCGGACTTCTGATCGAGGGGCTCCTCTTTGGCGTGTCGCCGACCGACCTATCGACTGTGTTCACAGTGTCGATCGGCATCATCGGCGTTTCGCTCGTCGCCGCATTGGGGCCAGCGCACCGTGCTGCCTTGCTCGATCCTATGAAGGCGTTTTCCGGCCCGTGATTTTGTGAGCGAGGGCGCGGTTTGTCTCTCTCTGCAACTTGTGGGATGAAATAGTCGATATTATCGTACAAATAGAAACCGCGTGACCTTAGAGAGGGTGGGGAGCCCAGTGGCACAACGAACCGGACGCGCATACCAGGCTGCGGAGACGATCGTAGTCTCCGTCCTCCTCGCCATGGTCCCCTCAGCGGACCCGGTCCAGGCCGAAACTGCGCAAACCATCCCGCAAGAGGTGCACGAGTATCTGGAGTACTTCATCGGAACGTGGGAATCAACGACCACCATCCTCAATTCCGATGGCACCGTGAGGCTCGAGTCAGAAGCAGGTTTCGGCGAGGCCGAGCTCATTCCGAACCATCTGAATCTGCACACATCGCACAATCCCGACGGCACCGAGAACAAAGCATTCCGATTCTACGCCCCGGAGGAAAACAAAGTTTACCTGATCGACGTCACCTCAACCGGCGCATGGTGGGTGCTGTCCGGCGTGCCTGGTGGTTCGGTGATGACTTCCCTCCCGAGGACGCTCCCCGATGGTCGAACCGCCGTCCTCCGATTCACGCATTCCCAGATCAGGGACAGTAGCTACGAAGCTACGATGCACGTCTCGTTAGATGGCGGAACCACGTGGGAGAAGCGAAGTGAGCAGAGTTACCGTCGGGCGAGCCGCGCAGCGGGTTCGGACGAGACGATCTCTGGCGATGCAGCCGCGTTCGAGAAAATGGCCTCGTATCTCACGCGTGGATCGGGTCGTTGGCGCGCGCCCAACGACGCGCACGACTATGCGAACCCCTCGTCCCCTGAAGCTCTGGGTCTTTGGTTCCGACGGTCGGCTGGGGGGAACTTGCTGGAGTTGACGGTCGTCGGGTACTTCGGCGAGGAGTCCAGGAAGGGCTCGCAGAGCTATTGGTTCTGGGATCCGGACCGCAAGCAGACCGTCTACCAAGAAGTATCGCCAAATGGTGCCATTCGTAGGGGCACTGCAGCGTTCACTGACGACGAGACCTTCATAACTCTAACCCGTGCCGTGAGCCCTACGGGCGAGACCAGTGAAAACCGGGGCGAAAACGTGATCCTCAGTGAGACGGCCCACCGTACGACGGCTTTCGCGAAGGACGCCACAGGCGCGTGGGTGGCACAGAGGTCACTTACCTGGGAGTTGGAGCCCTCCAATGAACCGCGTTAGCTACCTCGGGGAACTTGAGCAGCTGCTGCTGTGGGTCGTGATTCGACTCGGCGACGAGGCCTACGGCATGGCGGTTCGCAAGGAACTCGAGGCGCGCGCTGGCAGGTCCATTTCCCGGGGAACCGTCTACGTGACGCTGGAGCGACTCGTCAAGAAGGACTACCTCTCCATTCGTATGGGGGAGCCGTCGCCAAAGCGGGGGGGGCGGGCCAAGCGCTTCTACACGGTCACTGACGCAGGTCGGGAGCAGCTCGCGCGCAGCCGCGAGGCGCTCATCAAGGTATGGAGTGGTCTCGAATCCGTAGTCGAGACCTAACGTGTTCGACAAATGAAACCGGAGGTCCACCATGTTCGCATACAGAATCGCTTTCGCTTTGGCCCTGATTGGATTGTCGTTTCCACCCCCTGTGGCGGCACAGGACCCGGCGGAGGAGGCGCAAGCCAGACTCGACTATCTCGCTGGAACCTGGGACTCCACCACAGAGGTCTTGGACGCAGACGGGACGGTCATCCAGACGGACCGATCCGTGAACCTCATCGAGCCGTGGATCAGCGATAAAGTCATACTGACAACAGTGATCACTGCTCAAGGAAACATCCGCAAAACGATCCGCTTCTATGATCAAAGGGAAGCGCGGTACTACGAGATCGGAGTGGGTGAAGCCGGAGACGTATGGATCCTGACCGGTGGGTTGGACGAGTACGTAACTACCAGCCAGGAAAGGTCGTCACCCAACGGCGGCGGCGTGAAGGTGAGATTCACTCACACGAACATCCAGCCTAACTCGTTCGAGGCCTTTATGGAGGTCTCCCGCGACGGCGGAGAAAGCTGGACGCGATCCCGTACCAGAGAGCGGTTAGTCCGTCGCACGGCGGAGCATAAATAGGGGGTTGCGCTGCCCATGCCGGCATCAAAACAAATTTGGACTGGAGCGTTCTTGTTGGCCCAGGCAGGGCTGTTCATTGTCCAACCCACGGTGGGACTCGCCCAAGAATCACCGGCAGTCGTTGAGCAGCCCGGTTATGGGCTCTCACTCGGCCTGTTTTACTTCCTTTCCGGTGTTGGGCCTGGGGTCGTCTTGGACCATCCGCTCGAGTGGAATCAAGAGCGGAAGGCGACCGTCGAAGCGTGGGCCGCGCTCGCAGGTGGCGGTGCTGCGACTTCGGTCAGCATTCAGCTGGGTGGCGGTGTCGTGCGCGGTGGGATCGGAGCCATGATGTTCGGCACCTCCAGAGATTTCGGCGGTGGACCCGGCTTCGGGGTCGGAATCGGAACACCGTTTGCGGGGCGACAGTCAGCTCTCCAAATAAGGGCTTCGTTCCAGGCTTACTTCACGACCGCCGGATATGTACCGTCCGTCCGCATAGTCTTGGGACGGTGGAGTTCGGGGTAGTTCGAGCCTCCCACGCCCCCACGCTCGGGATCGTCCAGACTGTGGCCGCGTGGACCCCGCCTCCCTGCCTTCGAAACCACCCGCCCGCCGTGGGCTCACCCTTGTGCGGGAAAGGAGCCACAGTAGTTTGGTCAAATGACCAAGGCCTCAAGCCAGGACGAAATTCTTATTGCGGCGGCTCGGATCTTTCGCGATAGAGGCTATGGTGCAGCGACTACGCGAGAGATCGCCCAGGCGGCTGGACTGTTGCTGGGGAGTCTCACATATCGCTACCCAAGCAAACATGAAATCCTTGCAGCAGTGTCGGAGAGAGGCATGGAGCGGTCGTTGGCGATCTGCGAGCGGGCGATCCGGGAGATTAGCGACCCGGTGCAGGCGCTCAGAGACATCTTCAAGACCCACCTGCGGATTCTCACTGCAGAAACTGAGGAAGATTCGATCTACGTCCTGCTCTATGAATGGCGGGCCCTTACGGGCGCGTCGCGGGAACGTGTCATCTCGCAGCGCGACGAGTACGAGGCGATGTGGGACCAACTCCTCCGAGACGCGGCAAGGGAGGGCGCCGTTTCCAGTGGTGTCGACCTGAAGATGCTGCGGATCTTGTTCATGAGTGCGGCGAATTGGTCGCCCCAGTGGTTCCGACCATCCGACCGCCTTTCAGCGGATGAAGTGTCCGAGGCGCTGTTCACGTTGATTTGGAACGGCGTGGCCTCCACAGAAGCGACATCGAGCCTTCGTTTGCATGAAGCCGAAGCCGCCGAGGCCTAAACCACCGCACCTAGGTGCCCCTCCCACGAGCCACCTCCACATGTCGAAAGTCGCACTCACAACTCGCCACGCCGTCTTGTTCTTGGCTTGCGCCGTCGCCGCCTGTTCGGACGGCGACCCACGCAACCAACCCTCATGGGGAGCGACATGGGATCCCGAGGAGGGCGCCTCACGAATCGACGAGGTGAGGGCGCGCCATGGACTTCCCGCCGTGGGAGTGCTCGTCGCCTCGCACGAGGATGTGCAGCTGCTCGCGGTCAGCGGATCCCGAAAGCAAGGGGCAGCTGAGCCCGCCCTACAAACCGACCGCTGGCACATCGGGTCGAACACGAAGGCGATGTCGGCCACACTCATCGCTACCTTTGTCCGCGACGGGGACATCCGATTCGAAACAACGCTCGCCGACGTTTTCCCTGAGCTCGCATCCCGACTTTCTCCTGACGCCCGGCGTATCACAGTCGAGCACCTCCTGATCCACCGCTCAGGACTCGCCCCCGACCCCTTCGAGACTCCCGAAGAGTTTGAAATGGCACTCGGGAACAAACCCGATGTCGTGGCTCAGCGGAGGGCCGTTGTAGAGAGGGCGCTGGCTGGACCGTTGCTCTTCGAACCGGGCACTGACTTCGCGTATTCCAACACGGGATTCATCGTGGCAGCAGCCGTGGCTGAGCGGTTGGGGGGAGAGCCTTGGGAAGATCTTCTCGAGCAGCGGGTGCTGTCACCCCTCGGCATCACCGCGTTCGGGTTCGGGGCTCCCGGTGGTGCCGAATCCCTCGACCAACCCTGGGGTCACCGCGATGGGGGAAGCGAGCTGATACCGACCGCTCCGGACGACCCAATGCATCAAAATCCCCCGCTCTTCAATCCGGCTGGAGGCGTGCATATCAGCTTGAGCGACTGGGAGCTGTTTGCGCGGGAACACGTGCGGGGTCGAGAGGGTGACGGGACACTGTTGAGCGCTGAGCTTTATACCCGACTCCATCGTCCGCCTAGTGACGAGTCAGGCTTCGCGATGGGTTGGGGTGTCCTCATCGAAGACGGTGAAACTACGATGCTCACTCACAATGGTAGCGATGGGAATTGGTTCGCTGACATCCGCATCTACCCCCAGACTGGAATCGTCTTTCTACTCGTGACCAACGACGGTCGCGAAGACGACGCTGCGAAGCCCGCGTTCAGTGAGATCCGAAGGGCTCTGAACGAGCGGTACGAGCCGTTTCCGCGATGATCTGCGGCCCCGTCTCGTCTCCCAAGAAGGCGTGCACTGCCAGGATCACCCTCCCGGTGTCAGCAACGCGCCAATTGCCGCGTCGAGTTGGCTATCCAGCCCTGAGTATGACTCGCCCATCGGACGGATCACCTCGATGTCGACCGCTCGGGGATTCAACTCCATGTTGTCGCCTTGGGAGCCGCGAATGCGGGCGCGCGGCATGCGCAGGTTCGACCCATCGACAAGCGCCGTGCCCCACGTAAAGATGATCCAGCCGGCGGTCGGCTCGCCCACAATCGGGCCCAGACCCAACGTGCGGAATCCTTCGGTGAAGTCCTCTCCGTCGGACAGGGTGTGCCGATTCACGACCAGCGCGGTGCCGAGCTCGAGCGAGCGTTGGCCCAGCATGCTGCGAGCATTGGCCTGGGGGAATCCACGCACCTGCATCGTGATGTAGCCGCGTCGTGCAAGAGCGTCGAGCGCATACGCATTGACGAACCCACCGTTGTTGTTGCGTACGTCGATCACCACGCCCTCGCGGTTGTGGTTTGCCGCATCGAGATCTACGTACAGCTTGCGTAAGCTTCCGGCTCCCATGTCGCGCATGTGCACGTATCCGAGCCGTCCGCTACTCACTCGCTCTACGTATGCACGATTCGACTCGACCCAATCTTGGTACTCGAGTTGGCGTTCGGCCTGATACGAAATCGGGCGAACGCTCACGTCCCTCCCGTTCGATCCGTCGGCGTCGCCCGAGATACGCAGGACAACTTTGTCGCCCTGGGTCTCCTGCAGGAGCTCGTCCAAGTTGACCGATCCGTCGATGGTCGAGCCGGCCACAGCGATGAGGTAGTCACCCACCCCGACTTGGCCAGCCACGTCAGTGGGGCCGAGAGGGATCACTTCCGTAACCCGGAGTCGTCCGGTGGTCTCGTATTCACTGCGGTCGAACCGCAGGCCAAGCACACCGGAGTTCGGTCCCGTGCGTCCCGACTGGATCGAATGGCCCAGATGCGATCCGTTCAATTCTCCCAACATCATGTTCATGAGGCGGGAGTATTCAGCGCGCGTCCCTGCACCACGAATCCTCGGCTCGAAGGTGGTCCGGACGGCATCCCAATCGGCGCCGTGCAACGCTTCGTCGTAGAAGTGGTCGCGCATGTACGCCCACCCCTGCGCGAACGACTCCACTGTGAGCTCGTGTGTATCGATGTCCATTTCGGCAGTGACGTCCAGCGTCCGTGTCTGGCCGCTTTCGACGTTTGCGATGCGGATGCGACCGCCCGCCGTGAAGAACACCTCGTTCCCGTCGGGTGAAAATTGTGGGCGGCTCTTGAAGCCCGAAGTCGCCGTAATCTGGCGAGTAACTCGGGGGCCCTCGGCTTCGGGATCTACGGTAAACGCGTAGAGGTTTTGTTGACCTTCGGCAGATGCGGTGAACACGAGAGTCTTCGCATCCGGGCTGAGCGAGATCAATCCGACGTCGACTCCGATCGGCAGAAGGGTCAAGCGCCTCCGGATGCCCTCGAACACCGGGGTGACAGGTCCGCCGTCTTCGTCCGAGGCGGTCTCGGCGCCGTCACCCTCTGATTCGTTGGGCTCGTCTTCCTCGAAAAGCTCGGCAAAGCGGTCCTCACGAAACAGCGGAGTCTTGGGAATCAGGTCGATGGCGGCGATCTGTCCCGTCTGTGTGCGGTGCTGCGTGTCGAAGTAGAGCGTTTCGCCGTTCGGATCCCATACAACTGAGCCGGCAAAGCTGTTCGCTAACCCCGAAGCCGGTCGGGCACCCCCGCCCGAAGTCGGCACGACCCACACGTTCGTGAACATGCGCTCGTCCGATGCCAGATAGGCGATCCACTCACCGTCGGGAGACCACACGAGCGGCTCGGCGGAGGTGAACGGGTCCACCCAAAGTTGGGCTTCGGCAAGTCGCACATCGTCGTTCGATTCCAGGGTAACGACGCGAACTTCGGATCCGTCACGCGCATAAGCGAGCTGGCTCCCGTCGGGCGAGAAGCGGGGAGTGAGATCAGAGTGATCCCCGTCCGTGACGCGGGATTCGGTCATGGATTGGAAGTCGTACAGAAACAGACTGGGCCGTCCGTCCCGGCGCGATACATACGCAATTCGGCGCGAGTCAGGAGCCCACGTGATTTCGGACTCGGCAGCCACGCTGTTCGTGACTCGAGTTGCAACTCCACCGTCCTTCGCCGAGGCAGCGAAGACCTCGCCGCGAGCGGTGAAGGCCACCTTCTCGCCGTCGGGAGAAAGTGCCAGGCTACCCAGCCCATTCGTCAGTTTCAGGTGCTCGAACGTTTCACCACGAGTCGCGCCGCGTAGGGTGATGGACACGGGGGTCGGCGTGCCGGAAGGCAACTGCATGGACCAAATCCCGAAGTCACGTTCGAACACGAGCAGATCAGATTCTGCACTGATGTTGGGGAATAGCACCCGACCGTCGTTGAACTGTGTCAGCGGACGCGCCACGCCACCGCTCACGACCTGGGCGTAAAGGTTCTCGGTGCCCCCCCGGTCCGAGACATACACAACCTCCGCACCGTCGCCAGTCCACATGGGTTGGACATTCTTGGAGCCTGCATCGGAGAGTTGACGGTACGTGGGCGGGTCGCCCGGTGTCACAATCCAGATCTCGGACTCATCGATGTGACTGTGACCGTTCCGCCACCATTGTCCTTGCGCCATACGTCCGTTGGCGGCCACGGCGATGCTGGCTCCATCTGGAGACACGGCCGCATGAAACTCGGGCGAGTATTCGTCAGCCAAAAGCTGCATCGGCGTGCCGCCGGCGGCCGGAAGCCTCCAGACATCGGGATGACCACCGGGGTCGTTGCGCCCATCGGAGAAGTAGATCCATTGGGCATCGGGCGACCATGCTTCGAGTTGTTCGCCGGAGTCGCCGAACGTGAGTCGCGTAACGGCTCCGGTAGCTAGAGCCACCACGTAAATATCGTTGTCGCCCGAGCGATTGGAGAGGAAGGCGAGTCGCGTTCCGTCGGGCGAGTAGAGGGGACTGCCCTCGTCGGCCTCGTGACTAATCAGCAGGGTTGCAGTGCCCCCGGTCGCTGGAACCGTCCAGATGTCGCCGGCGTGCACGAAGGCGATCTCGGAGCCGTTCGGACTGACTGTCGGTTGGGCGAAGGACGGGAGACCCTGTTGAGCGCTCGCGGGAGTTGCAAGGCCAAATGCAAGGGCGCACGCCAGCCTGAGATTCTTATGCATTGCGGTCCATTTGGTAGCGGTGCGGCCCATCGCCGCGTTCGGTCTTGTTCGAAGCTGCGCAGGCTACGCGATAGGTGCAACCGGGAAGGAGTTGCGCGTCCCGAAGTCCGGTCTATGTTCTAATATGACAAATGTTATTTAACCGGAACCGCGATGAGTCTGGGGGAGATGCAGCACCTGTCGATGCTAGCCGTGGCCCGGCTTGGGAAGTCCGCGTACGGGGCCTCGATACGTGACGAGCTGCGAGACGTCGTCGGAAAAACGGTCACGGTCCCTACTATCTACGTGACCCTCATCCGTCTCGAAGAACGGGGCCTGCTCGAATCTGACGCAGTGCCAATCGAGGGAGGCCGTGGGGGCCGGCCGCGGCGGGTGTTTCGCCTCTCTGCGGAGGGGTGGGAGGCGCTCGAGAACACCCGAGTCGCGATGTCACGGATGTGGGAAGGGGTCGTGCGGCCGTGAAGGTGGGTGACGGCGAAGGAGGCGACGGCCGAGGATCGGGGCTATTGGGCAAGCTCTTTCGCCGGCTTTTCCCGGGCCCGCTGGGTGGGGAGGCTTGGCTCGACATGGAACGAGAATTCCACGAGCACCGAGCCGCACGCGGTCGTTTGTCCGCATCTCTCTGGTACTTGAGCCACTTCTTCCGGCCAAGCACCTTGGCACTAGCTCGCGCGCTCCGAAGAGACCTTCGACGCACGGAGTCCTCCAAAGCCAAGCCCGTGGTCGAGCGAGGATGGCAGTTGGCCGTGTCCTGGCTGGACGTGAAGCTGGGACTTCGCATGCTCGCCAAGAGTCCTGTGATCACGGCCGTGAGCGGAGTCGCCATCGCAGTCACGATCGCGATTGCCGTCGCGGGCTTCAGCTTCTTCCAGGACTTCTTGCTGCGCCCGGCGCTTCCGCTCGACGAGGGAGACCGGATCGTCTCCTTGGGGCTTCGTACCACCGACACCAACCTGACCCAGCGCCGCCTGCTCCACGAGGCCGCCGTGTGGCGCGACGAATTGCAGACGCTAGAAGACGTGTCGATGTGGCGACATGTGAACCGCACCATCGTATCCGCCGACGGCCAGGGCGAGGTGGCCATGTTCGCTGCCATGAGTGCCTCGGGCTTCGACGTCGCCCGTGTGCCACCGTTGCTCGGGCGTCCTTTGTTGGAGAGTGACGAAGTCGACGGCTCGCCCCGGGTCGTCGTGCTGGGTTATGCCGAGTGGGTGAATCGTTTCGGGGCCGACCCCGAGATCATCGGAGCTTCTTTGCAGATCGGCCAGGACGTGCACACGATCGTGGGCGTGATGCCTAAAGGCTTCGCGTTCCCATACGCGGAGCGGCTGTGGATCCCCCCGATCGAGGGTCCTGATGACTATCCGCCCATGGAGGGCCCTGATGGCTATTTCGCGTTCGGGCGGCTGGCGCCGGGCGTAACCATCCATCAGGCCCGGGCCGAGATGGAGGCGCTCACGAGTCGGCGCGCATCGGTCTACCCCGACACACACACACATCTTCGGGGCCAAGTGCTTTCTTATACCGATGCACACACGGGAATGGATGACACCGGATACCTGGGTATCCTCTTTGTACGCGCGGTCATGGGCTTGATCACGCTGGTGATCCTCATGCCGCTCGCGAACGTTGCCATCTTGGTCTATGCCCGGACGGCGAGGCGATCCGGCGAAATCGCAGTGCGCACAGCTCTCGGCGCGAGTCGCATGCGCGTTGTGGGGCAACTGTTCGCCGAAGCGCTGGTCTTGTCCGTGCCCTCCGCCCTCGTGGGAGTCGGCGTTGCCGTCTTCGCGCTCGGGTACGCGGAACAGAGCATGGAAACCTACATCGGTTGGGGTATGCCCTTTTGGTCCAAAAATGGCCGAGACCCGTGGGCGATTGCATACGCTACCGGTCTTACGCTCTTTGCTGCGGTGGTAGCCGGCGTCGTGCCTGGGCTGCAGGCCACAGGGAGGCGCTTTAATGCGACGCTCAAGGGGGCAGGCAACGCCAACGGAATGCAGTTGGGAAAGGTGTGGACGGGAATGGTAGTCATTCAGGTGGCCATCACCGTTGCGCTGCTTCCGCTGGCGGGGGGGATTACCTGGCAAGCCATTGGACTACGCCTTTCGCACCCGACCTTCGCCGCCAAGCAGTACCTGGAGGTGTTGGTGGCCGGGGCTCCGCTGGACGCGCGCGGGGATACGACCAGCCGAGCGGGCGTAGACCGCGAGGTGCCAATCGTAGAAATCGCCGATCGACTCGAGGCGGATCCGCGCATCACCGGCGTCGCGTTGTCGAGCCGGTCACCCGTGGGGCTTTTTTCGGTCGGCTTCTCCAACTTCAACCGCGTCGACGTCGAGGGTATCGAACCACCGGAGGAGTTTTCTTACCACCGAGTGGGAGCGATGGAGGTGGATGTAGGGTTCTTCGGCTTCTTGGGCGTGTCCGTAGAGGCCGGGCGCGAATTTGTGCCCTCCGACTTGGAGGACGGAGTGCCAGTAGTCGTGGTAAACCGCGCGTTCGTCGATCGAGTGTTAGGAGGAGCCAACGCGATCGGTCGTTCTATCCGGGCCCATCGCAGTCCTGAGGAAGAGCCGGCCCCTTGGAGGCAGATTGTGGGAGTTGTTTCTGAGCTGATGAAAAACCCTATGTATCCGGATGCGTCCGAGCCCATGATGTTTGGCCCTCTGGATCGTGCGGATGGGGGTCCTGCGTTTCTCACTGTGCGTGCACCTCTTTCGTCGGACGCGATCGTAGCCGACATCCGTCGGACGATCACATCAGTCGATCCGGGTCTCCGGCTGTTTAGCGCCGCGCCCCTTTCGGACCCCAGCGACCCCATTCAGGCTGTGATGGCTGCGGTCGCGATCGGAGTTGGGGTCTCGCTCCTGAGCATCCTGCTGCTTTGCACGGCCGGCGTGTTCTCGCTTGTCTCGTTCAACGTGACGCGACGCCGTCGGGAGATTGGGATCCGGCGTGCTCTGGGGGCGAGCGCGGGGCGTGTGCTCAGGGCGATAATGGCGCGGTCGGCGAAACAGCTAATGATCGGTGTGGCGTTCGGCATTTTCCTCGTCGCGATTACGCCACCCTTCACGCTCGATGGAACTTGGGCGAACCGGAACCCATGGTTCTTGGTCGGGACGGCGGCATTGTTGGTGGGGATGGGGTTGGTGGGGGCTGTGGGACCGGCGCGGGCGGGGTTGCGGGTGCAGCCTACGGAGGCGTTGAAGGGGGACTGAGCGATTGAGATGCGCACCGAGGGAATGCCCTCTAGTGCGCCAGCGGATCCGGCCTAACCTGAAAGTGCACCACGATCGGCTTGGACCCTTTGCCGTCCTCCTTCAACCACGGCGTTCGCCCTCCCTCAGGGACCCACAGACCCCGGCCTTTCCATCCGGCCGCAGCGTCGTCGATACGCCCTTCGAACCCCTTGGAGTAGAATCCCATGGGGTAGGGAATTCTGAGGGTCACGAACTCGCCCTCGACAAGCGCGTGGACCCCATCAAACAGATTGCCCGTAGCGATGGGCACGTCTTCCCCCAGTCCCGCCGAATTATGCTGATCGACCCAGGTGTAGTAACTCGACTCGACGCTGTATTGCGGTAGATCGGAAAACCCTGGACCCGGCAGGTCGTGCAGGGTCCACCCTTCCGGACAATGATGGCCTGTGGCCTCGGGTCCGTTCAATTGCGCCAGGCACTTCCGACGATCGAACTCGCCGAGGTGGCCGCTTCCCATCGAACTCCACACCACACCGTTCTTGTCGATGTCGGCGCCGCGAATCCCATAACCGGGCAACGGTGGAAAGTACACCTCGGCCAGTGCGGTCTGCGGCGGATTCGCGCCTGGCATCAGCCTCGTGATCGACCCCGGGTAGCGAAACGCATTCGATCCCCAGATCGCGTCCCCTTGGGGCTCCGGCATGACGGCGTAGAAGCCGTTGGGCACCCGCGCGTCCAATGCGGGATCTAACTCTTCACCCGGCTCTGTCCACGCGTCCTGCTGCCCATTGCCATTGGTATCTAGGATGAGGGGCGCCCAGCCCTGCGACGCGGCGGCGTCTCCCGTCTGTAGGAACTTGTTGGTATCGAGCCAACCGACGACGTCGCCACCCCCGCTTGTCCAAAGCGTGTTCTGTTCATCATAGGCGAACTGGAGGTGGTGGGTGCTGAAGCAGGTATCCACGAAGGTGTACTCACCGGTCGACGGATCGAGCACGGCGAGGTGTCGACCGGTCCGATCTTTCGGGTATAACGTCGCTGACGGGTGGTCCGATCCTTCCCTGCAAAACTCCGGATTGCCGGGACCACGAATTCTCGCTGTGACCCAGACTCTTCCGTCCTGGTCCAACATCGGATTGTGGATGTTCGACTTACTGTCCCAAATGCGTTCATCGCCCCAATACGGCGACGGCGAAACCACGGGTGCATCGTGGGTGGTGGGGGTGTCTTCGTCCCGTACGGGCACGTTGAAAACGGAAGCTGTATTTGTGGCCGGGTCCAAGACGGGCATCTCGTCCGTGCTGAGTTCAGGAGCTCCGTAGAGTCTTCCGTATCCGTTCACTGTTGGGTTGCGGCGATCCGTCCCCGACAGGTCGTGCATGTAAAACTGGGGACTCGACCAATCACGAACCGTCGCCACAACGTTTCTCTCCACGCCAGAAGGACGATCCGGAACGTGAGCCGGGAGTTCGCCCGCGGCGACGCGATCGGTCCACTCGGCCATGTACTTGATCGGAAGGCCCTGCAACGCCCCGGTCGCCAGACGAATCATGCTGTTTCCGGCCTGTCCGGAAGAAATCCGGCGCACCCAGGCCGCCTCGGAGGACTCGCTATCGGCAAGCGCAGCCGGGATGGTTCGGGTTGCCTTATTGCCCAACTGGTGACAACCCACGCAACCCATGTTCTTCACCCATGTGAGGTAGCCGTTTAGCCCTCCGGCTACATCGGCAACCTCCTCTTCCGTCGGCAGGTGCATCATGGAGTACCAATACGCCGCCGGATACACCTCGGCTGCTGCTGCTGCGGTCGGTGCTGGGATCGCGGTTAGGTCGATAACTTCGCCACGAGTAGCCTCCACCTTCTCGGAATCCACAAGTCCGTATCCCCGGACCCATACCTGGTAGTTGGCCTCAGGCAGATCGGGAACCAGGAAGCGACCGTCGTCATCCGTCACTACGATGCGGGCAAAGCGTGTGTCGAGGTCGTCGGTCTCTGCAATGACCCAGACCCCCGCTTCGGGTCCGGCGGGACTTGTGACCACACCGGCTATATCGTCGCTGTCGAGTACAAGACCCGGCGCACCCGCGTCGGGCCGGCAAGAGCTCAGCAAAATCAGAGCTAACACAGACCTCTTCGACACTGTCATAACTGTAGCCCCGGGATTGATGTAGTGACCCCAAATGACGATTAGGCAGTCGGGTCAAATCGGAACCGATACCCAGATGAACGCTATGATCTGGTGGGTCGTGGCGCCAATTGGCTAGTTTTGGGGTCGCTCGACCAACAACAACACCTGCTCGCCAAACAACCCAACAATGAGGGAGATATGCTTTCCAGACGCGATTGGCTTCAGATTTCCGCCAGTGCCAGCGCCGCCTTGGGCCTTAACCCACGGCTCCTCGCGGCACTCCAGGCCGAAGAGCTAATCACCCGGGAGATCCCTTCCAGTGGAGAGCGGGTTCCGGTGATCGGTCTGGGTGGCCGATGGATCTCAAGCGATGCGGATGCCGAAGAGCTTGCCGGACACCGTGCGGTGCTGCACGCGTTGGCGAAGGGAGCTGAGGGTGCCGGGCGAGTCTTCGATTCGGCTGCGGGCTACGGTCGTGGGGGGTCCGAGAGCTTCGCAGGCCAATGGGCCGAGGAAGACGGATTCGGCGAAGACATTTTCTGGACAACTAAGGTGAATGTGGTGGGGCGCGGCGGCGGCGCGGCCGATCCCGAAGCGGTGCGGGCCCAGATCGAACGCTCGTTCGAGAGACTTCGTCGTCCCGTGATTGACCTGAACCAGGTCCACAACATGGGCGATCCCCCGACGCAGCTTGGGATTCTTCAGGACTACAAGAATTCGGGTCGCATCCGCCACATCGGAATCACGACCACCAGCGCCCGCCAGTACGAGGCCCTAGCCGGGGTCATGCGCGAATACCCAATCGACTTCATCGGGATCGACTACGCGATCGATAACCGTCTAGCTGCGGAAGAGATCTTCCCGCTGGCGCAGGAGCAGGGGATCGCGGTCATGGTGTATTTGCCTTTCGGACGCCGGCGCATGTGGGAGCGCATCGGAGATATGGCCGTTCCCCACTGGGCTGAAGAGTTCGATGCCCACACGTGGGGACAGTTCATGCTGAAGTTCGTGATCGCTCACCCTGCTGTGACCGTAGCGGCACCGGGCACTGGCAATCCAGACCACATGATCGACAACCTCGGTGGCGGCATCGGCCGACTGCCCACGCCGGACCACGTTCGGCAGATGATCGAGCTAGTGGAGGGGTTGCCCGAGAGCTAGGGGGATCCGCGTCCGTCCCGCCCGGATTAGCCTGCGTCTCCCTGCAAGGCTGCAACCGGGTCCATGCCTATGGTACGCCGCGCAGGAATGTATGCCGCCACCAATGCCACAAGCGTGAGCACGACCGCGACTCCCACGTATGTGACTGGATCGGTGGCGCTCACGCCGTGGAGCTGACTTGCCATGACCCGGCTAAGCAGCGCCGCTCCGATGAGGCCGAGCGCTACTCCACCCACTGCGAGGCGCACACCATCGGCGAGCACGAGCCGAAGGACGGCGCCCGGCTCGGCGCCCAAGGCGATACGCACGCCTAGCTCCGCCGTGCGTTGTGAGACCGCGTAGGAGATGACTCCGTAGATGCCCACCGATGCAAGCAGTAGGGCTACACCAGCGAAGAGCACCAGGAGGATCATGCTGAACCGTTCGCGTGCCACAGATGCGGAGAGGATCCGCTCCATGGTTGAGACCTGGGATACGGGTACGGTGGGGTCCAAAGCCCGGATCTCCCTTTGAGCCGTGGCCATCAGCGCTTCGGGATCCGCAGCTGTTCGCAACACGTAACTCATGCGCCGGAAGGGTGCCTGGGCAACAGGGAGATAGAGCGACGGCTCGGAGGGCTCGACCAGTCCGAAATACTTTACGTCCTGAGCGACGCCGACGATCTCGAAGCTCTCGGCGAAAAAGCCTCCAAGGGCCACGTGGGGCGGGAGCCCCTCGATCACCCGACCGATGGGATCTTCGTCGGGGAAATAGCGTGCGACGAGGGCGGCATTGACCACCGCTACGCCCTTGGCCTCCCGAGTGTCGAGACGATTAAATTCACGGCCCCTCACGACATCGATTCCCATGGTTTCGAAGAACTGCGGGGAAACCTGTCGGTAGTGGGCGATCGGCTCTTCACCCCGCTCCGGCGTCACGCGATTCTGCACGACGAAGTTGCCCAGGAACGGAATCTCTCGCTCGAAGGGAATCGTGGCAGTGGCCGCCACAGAGCTGACGCCGGGCAGGCCTTCCATTCGATCCAGCATCTCGGCGTGAAACTCGGATACGCGCTCAAGATCGCGGTAGGCACCGCTTGGGAGATCCACCCGAAGCGTAAGCACGCTCGTGGCGTCGAACCCTGGCTCGGTGTTCAACATCCCAACGAAGCTGCGGGACATCAGTCCAGCTCCAACGACGAGCATGACGGCCAACGCCACCTGAGCGACCACCAGTAGGCTCCGAGCCCGTCCCCGGCCTGTGCCACCGGTAGAGCCTCGCGCCCCGTCTTGGAGGGCCGCCTGCAGGTTGGACTTCGAGAGGCGGGCCACAGGAGCCAGACCGAAGAAGACTCCCGTAACGCCAGTGGCCAAAAGCGTAAACAGGAGGACACGGGCGTCCAACCGTACTTCGTCCAGGCGCGGGAGGTTTTCGGGACCCAACGCCACGAGCATCTTCATCCCGACTGCGGCCAAAACGGTCCCGAGAACGGCGCCCCCTGCTGCCAGCACCAGGCTCTCGGTGAAGAGCTGCCGACTCAGCCGGGCTCGTCCCGCGCCGAGAGCCGCCCTCAACGCAATCTCCTGACCCCGCTGGGCCATCCGGGAAAGGAGAAGGAGGATGACGTTCACGCAGGCCACCAGAAGCAGGAGCCCGGTAGCACCAAGAAGCACCAAGAGAGTGGCCCTCGTCCCGCCCACAACCGCGTCGGCGAGAGGGATCATTGTTGTGGTGTAGGCCCGGTTGATTCCTGGGTATTCTCCTTCCAACTGCCGAGCTATCGCCGCGAAGTCGTCCTGTGTCGAACCCAATTCGACTCCCGGACCGAGCCTGCCCACCACGTCCATCCAACGAGCGTAGCGTCCCGGGTAGGCCAGGAGATGGCGATTGAGCCAGAAGCTTGAGCTGCCGGGAAAGTCGAAACCAGGTGGCATCACGCCCACCACCGTGTATTGGTCCTCTTCCACAGTGAGCTGTTGGCCGAGCACCCCCCGGTCGGATCCGAAACGGCTTTGCCAGAAGTCGTGGCCAAGGACCATCACCTTCTCGGCACCGGGCGCGCCGTCCCCAGGCACCAACGCGCGGCCCAGCACCGTCGAGACTCCGAGTACGCTGAACAGGTTGTCGCCCGCCCACGTGCCCATGACCTTGACCGCGACCCCATCACGATCGATCAGGGCGAGCTCCGCCTCGGAGTACGCGGCCATGTCGGTGAGGGTGCGGTTTCGTTCCTGGAAGTCCGCGATGTCAGGAGGGGACATGAACCCACGCTCGACGCCCCTCTCGGCATTCGTGGACCAGACGCGAACCAGCTCCTCGGGCGCCTCGTAGGGGAGTTCCTGCAGCAGCACCGCATCGACGACACTGAAGATGGCCGTCACAGAGCCGATCCCCAACGCAATCGTGAGGACTGCGACGAAGGAGAAGGCGGGATGTCTGCGAAGGTTTCGCAGAGCGAAGCGGAAATCATTCATCGGTCTTCCTCTTGGTCACGGCTACACGTGGCGCCGCCCTGCGAGCGGAGAACATCTCCTTCGATATAGCCCCTAATATCCGAGAGAGCGATTTAGGACCGTTCGGCAGCTCCGCACCTGCCCCGCTAAAGACGTACGCCGTCCCACATCAAGTTGAGCGCTCGCCGAGTCGATCGTAGCGCGTCCGCGCCTGCGGATTCCACCGAGAAGTACTTTCGCGCCCTCCCACCCCGCTCAGGTGTGGGTTCTCCGAGCCTATGGGACACAAATCCCTTGCGCTCAAGTCGGTCTAGGGCGGCGTAGACGGCACCGTACGAAATGTCGCGCCCAGTCCGCTTCTCGATCTCGTCCCGCACTTCGATGCCGTACGTGTCGTTTTGACGCCGTAGGACAGCAAGCAACACGAGTTGTTCAAATTCGCCCATGTCTATTTGGACCGAAGGATCAGCGTAGGTGGCAGCTTGATTGCCCTTCTCGCCGGAAGAACGCACGCGAGGACTGTAACGCCGCCGAGAACCAAACACCCGATCAACAACGTCGTCATGTCGATCGCCTCCATGTTGTACAAAAGACTTTCTACCAGAGACGTAGTCGCCCAAACCCCGACGAGCCCCACCGCGATCCCAGCGACGGCTAGTCGTGCTCCACGGGACAAAACGAGCTTGGCGATCCCTGGAGCATCGGCACCGAGAGCGATGCGAATTCCGAGCTCCTTCGCCCGACGAGCAACGAAGTACGACACCGTCCCGTAGATGCCGGCGGCGGCCAAGAAGAGTGCTGCGATCGCGAACAAGCCAATGAGGGTCATTGAGAACCGGCGTCGGGCGAACGCTCGTTCAACCCGATCGTCCATCAGCTGGATCGCCGACGGTGGCTGGCTCGGGTCGACTGACAGTAGCGCGGTGCGGAGCTGTCGCGTGATGAGCGCGGGATCACCCGCGACCGCAACAACGATGTTGGCGCTGGAGGACCAGCCTTGGGCGTAGGGAAAGTAGGCCTCTGAGAGCGCTGGACGTTCCGGGCCCCACTGCCGAACGTTGCCCACTATCCCCACCACAGTGAACCATTGCGGCGGGTTGTCGTCGAATGAGAACCGCCTGCCAATCGGGTCCTCATCGGGCCACGCCTCGTCGGCCAAGGCTTGGTTGATGAGCACGCCGGGTGCGGAAGAGGCCGAATCGTCCGCGACTAGCGTTCGACCCTTCAGGAGTGGGATCCCCATCGCTGAGAAGTACTCTCCGCTGACGCTGGACACCTCCACCAAGGGACCCTCATCGATACTGGAGCGCGGAGCCGTACCCTCCACCCAGATGTTCCCATTTGTACCGCCTGACAAAGGCAGTTTGCTCACTACACCTGCGTGCGAGACACCAGGGACCGCCCGGGCACTCTCAGCCAGTTCCTCGTAGAAACGCAGCCTTGTCTCTTTCAATTCATACCGCGGTCCGTTGGGGTTCAGTGCCGCCGTGAGCACACCCTCCGTCTCAAATCCCTGATCCTGACTGCGCAGGTCGGTGTAGTTCCGGACAAGGAGCGTCGCACCGTTAACCAGAACCAGTCCGAGGGCGATCTGGCCCACGATAAAGTGGTCGCGAAGGCGTTCCTTATGCAGCGGCCTTGTCCCGTATCCCCCCTCCTTTAGTCCGGTCGCGAGGTCCGTTCGAGAGGCCATGAGCGCGGGTAGGATTCCAAAAACGAGCGCTGCCACCGTAGAAGTGGCAAGGGCGAAAACTAGGGCCAAGCCATCGATGCGGACGGCTTCGATTCGGGGAATCTCTGGTGGCAACACAACTTGCAACCCTCTCAGAGCCACGAAAGCCGTCAGGATACCGAGCGCGCCTCCGGCGGCCGCGAGCAATATGCTCTCTGAGAAGAGCAGGCGAACAAGAGCACGGCGCGAGGCTCCAAGCGCTGCCCGAACGGTCAACTCATCCTCTCTCTCCGTCACACGCGCGAGCTGAAGACTCGCGACATTGCCACACGCGATAAGCAGCACGAGTCCGGCGGCTCCAAGGATGAGCAACAGCTGTTTGCCTACCTCGCCGTATAGGTACTCATGAACGGTGGATACCTGTGCGCCGCGCTGGGCGTTGGTCTCGGGATATTCGTCCCCGAGCTCGCGCATGATCCGGTCCATATCGGCCTGGGCGGTTTCGACTGACGTGCCCTCTCTTAGCCGAGCGATGACGGGGAAGCTGTGATTGCCGCGACTCCCATCCAGCGTCGACCGAGAGAACGGGAGGTACAGTTGGTGAGCTCGCGAAGCCGCCCACGGAGACGGTACGTCAAATGCCGGCGGCATGACCCCGACGATGGTTAACGGTATGCCGTCGACGTTGATCGAGCTGTCCAAGACATCGGGTCGACTCCCCAAAGCGCCTTGCCAGAATGAGTGGCTCAAAAGGACAACCTCTGGCACGTCTGGCAGGTCATCTTCCGGCAGCAATGGACGCCCCATTAGGGGTTGGACACCAATCATTTCAAACGCCTCAGCGGAGACGTCGGTGGCGTACACACGACGGGCCTCATCTAATCCGGTGAGGTTGGCCATGTGCGGACGAAGGATCGCCATACCCTCGAAGGACCGCTGCCTTTCATGCCAGTCCAGGAAGTCCGGCCCGGAAGCGGGTCCGCAGCACCCAAACCCGGCGGTCTCCATGACCACGACCAGCTCATCAGATTGCGGTAAAGGAAGAGGCTCAAGGAAGACCGCCCGGAATACGCCGAATAGGGCGGTGTTTGCGCCCACGCCGATTGCCAAGGTGACCACGACTGTCGCCGCGAACAGGGGTCGGCGACCCATCGTTCGCAGCGCCAAAGCTAGGTCCATCATCCAATTCGCCATCAGCTCTTTCCGTGAAAGGGGACTTCGTTCTGGCCAGCTCCGGCGGATGCGTTCGACCAGCATTGGGACTGCCGACCGTCGGGTCTGCCGCGTGTACCATCGGTTTGCCGAGCGCACGCCGTCCCTGGCTGCCCGAGCCACATATTCCTCAGCGGCGTCGCCAAGCAGTGCCTCGCGCTGTTCGGGCAAGGCGATCGCGGCGAGCACGCGAGCGACAAAGCCCGGGGGTGATGGCGCGCGAGTGGGATCGGGGGCCTGCGAGTCCATTTCTTATACACTGTATGATAAATAGACGAATTCGCTCATTCGTCTAGGTTTGACGTTCTCCACGGGGGAAGGGTTGCGAAACTCGACTAACCCGCTTTACGGAGGTGTGCAGGGATCCGCTAGCGCGGTCTGCTGATCGTTAGTCTCATCGCATACTTACCAGCCAGAGTCCGGGCCAACATGGCGACCGGCCGTTCTGACGCGTGTAACCAGAGCCGTCCGTCGCGCTCCCCTCAGGCTCAGCGGGGCTTCAACGTACCTTCGCAGGCCCCGGGCCACTGCTGCTCACACGCAAGCGCTAGCAGGCGCTCCGGGCTTCCATCTTTCAAGACCGGCTTGGTGCCGCGGAGAACGATTGGCAGGTCGGCGAGGCTGGGTGCCGCGGCACCGAACTGACTTCCGCTGCTGGGCTCGAGAGCCACGTTGCGGCAGGCAGTCTCGAAACCCAAATCGCATCCCCGTTGGAAGATTCCTTGAACCGGCCGCCGCGCGCGAGCTAGCTGCAGGCCTCTTTCGTTACACGCCCAACCTGACCCGTTGTTGCAGTAGGTCAGCGTCAAGAAGCCAGCGTAGCCACACGCGCGATCGCTCCCCTCGGCGCACGCCTCCAACCAGAACGGAAGGTACTGGCCCGGGTGGCGATCTCCGACGCCTTGCACCGCGCTCAACCCTAAGAACACCGCCGCCCAGATCCCCGCCCACCCAACGTTCCGGCGCGAAGGGGTGAGCGAGCGACCCAGCTTGGTAGGGTCGAAGGCCGCCCAGAATCGGGTCGCGGAGAGGCGGTCGATGCCTCGTACCGTGAGGTTCATGAGCGGCACCGGCAGGAGCTTGTCGTAGAACGTGGGAATACCCTGGCCGGTCAGAAGTACGAAGAAACCCAACGTCCCGAATGCGTAAAGGGCCCCGAAGCCGATGCGACCCAACTCAGTACGCGGCGAAGTTGAGGGATCTGTGAATAGCAGGTGCATTCCCAAGAACACCGGCACTGGAATGTGTGCATCGTAGAAGAAGTACGTGCCCGTGATCTGTAGATATACGAGACTGAACAGATATAAAGTGACCACAGCGGATAGCGTCATCCGCGCCACACCGAAGAGCAGCTGACCGGGCAGCGCTGCAAGGAAGATCACCAGGTAGATGTAGGGGGGGTCGTGTTGCGTATTGGCGATGAAGTTCCCGAACGTGACGTCTGACGCGCCACTCAGGATCAGGACGAGAGCGACGATCGCGAGCGGGAACGACGAAGGGTTGAAGATGTGTGCCGAACGGCCATCCCGGCGCCAGCGGATCAATTCCTTTCCGAGGTAACCCACGACCACCATCA
Source organism: Phascolosoma agassizii (assembly GCA_035593235.1). NCBI lineage: Eukaryota > Metazoa > Annelida > Sipuncula > Phascolosomatiformes > Phascolosomatidae > Phascolosoma > Phascolosoma agassizii. The sequence goes on from JAVJHY011684898.1 coordinate 147,896, forward strand.
CGAACTGCCAATGGAACCACTCGGGCCGAAACCACAGGAACAAGTTGATGCTAAGGACAACTGGGACGGGACCAAATCCGAGATGGTATTGATCTCGGCGGGACCACGTAAGGAGCGCCTCGACTCCGTACGCGAAGAAGATCTGGGCCAGAATGAGCGGCGCGTAAGAGTAGACGCCCGGGACGAACCAGCCCCACCACGCAAAGACCGTGACCTGAGCAATGACCTGGACCCAGTGGTGCCTGTGCGCTTTCATTCGGAATCGAAGCGCTCGCTCGCTGCGACGGAGGCTCAGGTACCAGAGTGATGCCCACAAGACCAAAGCCAGCACCGCTCCGGCACACGCCCGCAACAGGAGCGCCTGCCCTCGAAGAACGGTGAGTCCGAGAACAGCCAAGCCAGCCGCGAAGGCCAAGGGCAGAAGTACCGCTCGCTCGCTGGCGACCGGGACGGTTGTTGGGTCACCTGACGGGTGCGTCAAACCCTAGCTCCTAGCGACCCAACAGGATCAATGGAATCCGAATCTGCCGGTCGATGGGAGGGTCTTCAGGGCCTCGCTTGTTCGCATCCTCCGCAAACTGATCCGCGACGATGAAACTGAAAATCCCGGCCAGCGGGAGGGCCATCAAGACGGTCTTCATGCGGTCGAACTCACGCACCTCAATTTCGACCAGGTCGTCGCGCGGCACGTCCACCCGCTGAAAAACACGTTCGGAGGTGCCGGGCTGCCGAATTTCGAACAACGCGTGGTCTTCGGCACTCCATTCGACGAACCTCCCTGTGAGTGTTCGACCCAACTCCCCTCCGAGCAGGTCGCTCAGTCGGCCAGCCTGCTCAGCGCTGATCCTGGCTCGCACCTCTTCGTCGGGGGCCACCAGATGCGTAGCCCGCGATCGAAAGGAGTAACACCCACTGCAAAGAAGGGCGGCCAAAGCGAGCCACACGACTGCACTCGTTTTCATTTTCGGTCTCCCTTCAATGGAACCAAAAGCGAAGAGGCAGGGGCAGCTTCGCCACCCCTGCCTCTTGGAACAAGATCCCTGCTCCGTCTGATCAGTGCATCAGGGAGGCGTGAGGTTCTTATTCGCGCGCCGCTCCTCGTCGCTGATAGGCCAGCACGTATCACGACCTTCCATGAACGGATCGTAGCCAGGGTTGCCCGAGCCCTTCAAGAACCAACGCCGCCGATCCCACATCCGGCGGGCCTCCAGCCAGTTTGTGGCGCCCCGCTCAAAGTGGAGGGTCGTCCAGGCCTCGTCCAACGTTGCCGGGGCCGGACTCAGATCCGGCATCCCGTACACGGCGCGCGCCTGGTTCATCAAAGCCACGGCTCCGGCCACGTCCTGAGTCAGCTCCAGCGCGGCTTCAGCTCGCAACACCAGCATCTCCGTCCCCTTCACCAGCGGTACGTCGTCCTCCAGCGATAGATACTTCTGTTGCTGGTAGTGCGGTGTGGCACCATTCGCACCGTTGGCGACCGAGCCATCGGCGTTTAGAACGATTACCCACGGTGCTCGCAGGTCGTCGGTGTGAGCTTCGAACTCCGTCCCCCACACCGAAAACTCGAACCGGTTGAAGGTCTCAAAGAAAAAGTCGTTGCCGACCTCACTGGTGAAATCCGCGTTGAAGACAAAGTCATCGGGTACGTTCATCGCGTCCTGCACGGCGCCAGCCCAATCACCCATCCAGGCCTTGATCGACGCGCGGCCCCCGATGGCAGCGGTTTCGAACGTAGATTCGCCAGCGACCTGCGCGACGGAAGCGGCCTGGTTGAAGTGCTCCAGGGCCCGACTGAAGTGCACGGTGTACGGCTCCTCTACACCGCCGTCAATAGCGGTGGAGCAGAGGTTTTCTCCCAGTAGGCGATTGGACAAGCCGGCGTACAACGAGGCCTGCGCCACGAATCTGCTTCGGCTGAAGTCGGCGGGATCTAGTACCTCGGACATCCGCCTGAGGCCGTCCTCGGCAACCCACCGAGCTTGCTGCATCGAGCGCCAGTCCCCGTCTACGTCTTCCGCCAGGATCACACCGGTGGGGATATCCTGGAAGCTGTAGCTGCCGCCATGCCAGATCTCCTCCGACGCCATCGCGAACTCCTCGAAAGTGCCGCCAATTGCGCCGCTGAGGTCAAAGGCCATGCCGGTGACCAGACCGGGGAACGCACTCGTGGCGTTGAGGTCTGAGTCTGCAAGTCGCCCGGGGCTCGTTACGCTTAGCAAATCGCAACCGACCAACGCGAAGGCCATCAGCAGACACGGCAGCATTCCAACCGTTTTCAGGTTGCTCATTACGCCCCTCATCAAAATGTCACCCGGAAGGAGAGCAGGTACGACCGCGGCGAGGGAATGGTGTAGTAGTCGCGGCGTCCGTAGTCGCCGTTCCCGTCATAGCTACCCTCTTCGCGGTCTCGGAAGTCTTCAACCTCTGGGTCCGAACCCGAGTAGTCCGAAGACAGCCACAAGTTACGTCCGGCCAAGGTCACGCTGGCGCGGTCAAAGCCGCGTAGGAGGGACTCTGGCACGTCCCAGGTCAAGGCGACTGAACGCAACTTGATGAAGTCCGCCGGCTCGATCCAGAAATCCCGATTCGGCGAGAGGCCCGATCCTCGGATCGCGCACCTGGCGCGGTCAATTGCCTTCACATCATTCAATGCGGCCGCGTTCCCGAAGTGCTCGGCCTGGATGATCTTCTCTTGGATCGCGAAGCAGGGCTGCCAGGCACCGCGCCGCTCGTTCTGGTAGCCGGTGTAGTTGGGGAGGTAATGACCGCCCTGGTACTCCATCAATGCGTCGATGGTCAACCGCTGCCCCAGGGTGACGGTGGTGCCCAGTCCCACGAGTGCATCTGGGAAGACACCGCCGATCGCCGTGTCTTGCACGATAATGGGATCGGCGAACGCATCGGGGTTGGTCACGAGTCGCCCGAAGTACGTCGGTGCAGGGAAGCCTTCGCGGAACTCTGCGGCATTGTCGGCGAAGATCTGCTCGCCGCCTAGATCACCGACCGTGCTGCTAAGGAACGATATGTTCCCGCGGATGCGCCAATCAACGGTCTGAGTGCGAACGAGCCCTAACCGGGCCTGGACCTCGTGCCCTGAGTTCTCGACCGTGCCGATGTTCTCCTCACGCGCCGCCAAGAAACCCTGAGACGGCGGGTAGGTTACCGGCACGAGTGCATCGGTGGTTTTGGCCCTGTAGTACGTGTACTCAAGGCCCAGACGACCCTCAAAGAGGCTCGCGTCGAAACCGAACTCGTACTCCTGCGTGCGCTCCGGACCCACGTCGTCGTTGCCAATCTCGCCCGGCGTGAAGGCCGGTCCCGTGAAGCCCGCGACGGGGCTCCAGGTGCGCAGCTTGGCAAAGGGGCGCGGCGCCTTGCCGGACTCGCCCAGAGCAGCCCTTAGTTTCAGTGTCTGGAACCAGTCGCTGGGCCACAACTCAGTGTCTGAAATCACGTAGGCCACCGAGATCTTCGGGTAGGTCTGGAGGCCGTAACTATCGCCGAACGCGCTGTTGCCGTCGACGCGCAGGCCGCCCGTGACGAAAAGAAGATCCCGGAAGCCCACCACCTCCTGGAAAAAGGCGCCGGCGCTGGTGATGGTGAACTGTTCGTCGGTCCGGCCGGTCAGCACGGCACCCGTCTCGATGGTCGGAAAACCCGGGCCAGCGAACTCGTCAACGCTAATCGCATTGCGCCGATCCTTGTCACGGAAGACCTGTCCACCCCAGGAGAACGTCGATTGGATGTTGTCGCCGAAGTTGTTGCGATAGGAACCCGAGTAGTCTACCGAGAGCTTGGTGTGCAAAGACTGCTGATCTGTCAGGTCGCCAGCCGCAAGACCGAGATTCCCAAATTCGCGCACGGAGCGGGAAGCGAAGTCAGCGTAGTCGAATCCAACTGTGAGTCGGTTGGTCAACGCTTCCAACGGCTCGTAGAATGTTGTGAAACCAAGCGTGTAGCGGTCCGTGCGCACGGACTGCTCGCTGTCCCGAAAGACATACCCGTTGGTCACACAGACCTTGTCGGCCGACACCGCCGCGCAGTCTTCGTCCTTGCCCCCCTTGAAGTAATTTTGCGTGCCGCGTCCCACGTTCAGCAGGTAACCCTCGGCATTGTTCCCATCTTCAACGAACGCAGCCTCGCGACGCGTGTACGCCGTGTTGAATGCGAAGCGGAGATTGTCCAACGGCTCGAAATCGATGTTGGCCCGGATTCCTCCGTCCTGCGCTCCCTGCGTGGGAAGTACGCCCTTGGCGTCGTTGTAGTTGCCTGACACAAAGTAGGTGACCGTCCCCACTCCACCGCGCACCGATAGGCTGTAGCGCTGCTCGTTGCCTGTCTCCTTCCAACTCCCGTCGGAGGGGCAGGTTGGATCCTCGAAGAAGGTTTTGTCCGCCCGCTTCGTACGGTCGCTGTCAAACACGTTCAGCGAATAAAGATCGGCAGGGTTGCCACAAAGAGTGTAGAGCTCGGTGGGATCACCCTCGGGTCCGACACGACCAAAGTTCGATAAGCCCAGCCCCATCTCGGCATTCCAGATCGGCTCTCCCGCTACACCACGCTTCGTGAAGATCTGAATGACGCCACCCGAGGCTTCGGTTCCGTACAACGTGGTAGCCGCCGCTCCCTTCACGACCTCGACGCGCTCGATGTCCTTGGCGTTGATGTCTTGTAGAGGCGACATCCCGACTCGGGACCCACCACCGGACGCACGCGGGAGATTGAAGATCCGGATTCCGTCCACGTAAATGAGTGGCTCGGTGGTCGAAGAGACGGTGTTCACCCCGCGGATCTTGATGGTCCCGCCGGCGCCGGCCTGACCGCCACCGGTCATGAAGGTCACGCCCGGTACGCGCCCGCCTAGAATGTTCTCCGTGCTCGTAACCGGAGACCTGCTAATCTGCGCCGACGTAATTGCGTCGAGCGAGTTCGCGATCTCCTTGGCTCGGACCTCTGCAGCTGTCCCCGTCACCACGATCTCGTCAAGCGCGATCGCCGTTTCCGCAATCGAGAAGTCTGCTGTCGCTGCGCCTCCTGCGGTGACAGTGACAGACTGGGAGACCGATCCGTACCCGATGAGTTCCACACGGACCTCGTACTGACCCGGCGGAACGTTGAGGATCAAGAAGCGACCCGAAGGATTGGCCAGCGCGCCCATACGGGTGCCGACCAGAGCGACCTGTGCCCCCGAAAGGGGCCGTTGGGTAGCAGACGCAACCACTGTACCCGTGACTCGCCCTGTTTCTTGGGCGAAGGACGGTTGGGCCAGGATCGCGAGTGCCGCCAAAAACAGAAAGGCGGTAGCTATACGTCTCATACGACAGCCTCCGAAGGAGAAGTACAAACCATCAACTGCGACGACGGTCCGAACGCCGGAATCAAGCGGGAGGGCGGCTCAAAAAGCGCGCGCTCGGAACCGAACGGAAACTTACGCACAGTAGCGCGTGCTTTCTCCACCCGTCAAGCAAGCTCAGGCTTGGTCAGTCGGCACATCCGGGTAAGGACGGCAAGGCGGTTCGCCCCTGACTCTACATGTGCGTTCGGGGTCACTCAGGCCATATCTCGTTCAGGTTTCGGCAGCGTCCGGCTTCGAAACCAGCCTCGTTGCCGAAGCTCCCTGTCTTCGAGACGATTCTCACGACACCCCCGCTCCCGCCGGTGCCGTATTCCCACCCACCGCTCGCGCCCTTTTGGATCTCGAGGTACGCGATGTCCTCGGGACGGATGCTGGTCAATAAGCTGGAGGCGGATTCGCCCAGAACGATGCCGTCCATGACGATCACCGGACGGGTTTGTCCCTGAAGGGTCCCGCTTCGTCCACTCAGTCGGACGCGGTCTCCTTGGCGAGCGCTGACCATGTCGGGGGCCACGCGCTCCAGGACATCGGCCAACGAGCGAACCCGCATATCGGCCATCTGTTCTGCGGTGATGATCTTGGCCTGCGATCCCTTGGACCGACCTCGTTCGCCCGTCCGTCGGTCCGCCTCGACCTGAAACTGAAGAACGAATTCCGAAGATGCCCGGGGCAGCGGGGCCTTGGAAACGGTGCACCAAGGGGTGACGATGGCAAACTCGTCCTCGCCGGCGGGGAAAATGAGAGTGAACTGGCCCTGGATGTCGCTCCACACTCGCGTGCCGCCGTGAGTGAGAATCAACGCGGCTTCAACTGGCTTACCTTCCACGTCGACCACCTCACCCGCGAATGTCACGGTTTGAGCGGCCGCAAGGGCAGGATTCCACGTTAGCGGCGAGAAGCAGAACAGCGCCGCGACTGTGCGTCCGAAGCTGGCGTCCATATGACAACATACGCTCCGAGCGCTTCCATACATACAGTGCGGCGGTGTGAGTGGATTCGCGCTGTCAAACATTTGGGAACCAGAGCCGTTTACCGTGGCTTCAGCAGTTGAAGAACGTACGTTCGGTAGCGCGACGGTTTGGGCAAGAGAGCTCACATGTTGGAGAGGTCCAAGAGAATGGTGGTCGTTCGCACTCCCCGGCTCCCGACTGTATTGATTGTCGCTGCGGCAGCAGGTTTCGGGTGCGACCAGAATGCCCCAGGTACGAGCACGGGCCCAGCACCCCCGGAGCCGTTTCTTGAATGCGCCTTGGATCCAGCTTTCCTCGAATCGGGAGGGGTGTCCCGGGACGGAATCCCCTCACTCGACAATCCGACTCTCGCCGACCAAGGAAATCCCGCCGCATTGCAGTACTTGGCACAGGACGATCGAGTGATCGGGTTCTTCTTGGACGGTGTCCCGATCGCGGTTCCGCACAACATCCTTTGGCACCACGAGATCGTGAATCTGACCGGGCAGACGACCGCCGTCGCCGTCACGTATTGCCCGCTCACCGGAACGGGTCTGGTCTTCGACCGAGCTCCAGTGAATGGGGCGGAGTTCGGTGTCTCTGGCTTGCTCTACCAATCCAACCTGATCATGTACGACCGGAGCGACGAATCTCTGTGGCCCCAGATGTTCGCGCAGAGTCGATGTGGCCCACAGGCCGGCGTCGTAATCCCTCAAGTGGCGGCTTGGGAAATGACCTGGGGCGCTTGGCAACTTGCGAACCCACAGACAAAGGTGGTCGGCGACGACACGGGTTTTGACCGCGACTACACCACCGAGGGGTTCCCCTACGGGAATTATGAAGATCACAACACGAGCTACTGGTTCAGGATGCCCTCGCCAGACCCACGACTCAGGCTGAAGGAGCGCGTGCTCGGGATTCCGTCCATCGAGGGTTCGACCCCGTTGGTGTTCCCGTTCTTGGAGTTGGACAAGGTGGGGGACCGTGTGGTGATGGATGCCACCCTGGACAACGGCACCGAGATCTTCGTGCTGTGGGACCGCGGAGCTCAGGCTGCTACGGTCTTTCGCAACACGATCGATGGCGAGCAGGTTGGCCTCACTGCAACTCCATCTGGATTCGTCACGGGAGACGGCAGTCGACTCGCTCTGGATGGAGTCGCTAAAGCGGGGCCGCGCCTCGGGCAACGACTGACGCCAATTCCGCAGGCCTATGTCGCGTTCTGGGGCGCCTGGGCTGCGTTTCACCCAGAGACCGTCGTCTGGTCACGTCGCTGAGGCGTCGGAGCCCCCGAACGATCGCGACGCCAACACCGGGGCGGAAGCCAGTTGAAGTCGGGCGGGTGGGGTGAGAGCGGCGGCGGGATGTTGACCGATTTCGGGCCTTCGCGTTATCGTTCCCATCAACATTTCAGGGGAAGCGCTCGTCTGGGCCGTTTTTTTTTGCTCCTTTCCCCTCAACAATTCGGGGGAACGTGTCGAACGACGATTTGAAGCTCTTGCAGGGAACGCTGGACACCCTGGTGATGAAAGCCCTGGCTTTCGGTCCACGTCATGGGTATGCGGTGGCAGAATGGATCCGAAAACGCACGAATGACGTCCTGCTCGTCGAAGACGGCGCTCTATATACGTCTCTTCACCGGATGGAGAAGCGTCGCTGGCTGGAATCGGAGTGGGGGCTGAGCGAAAACAACCGAAAAGCCAAGTTCTACAAACTGACGGTGAAGGGGACCGCGGAGCTCGAAAGGGCGGGCACCAACTGGGATCGCTACTCGGCCGCGGTTTCGAAGGTGTTGTCCTCCACCCCAAGCGACGCATGAATGACCCCAGTGGTGCAACACCGGACGTTCAGAAGGCCTTGGATGCGGAGCTCGAATTCCACTTTCAAGAGAGCGTCGATCAGCTGATGCGATCGGGTCTTTCTCGAGACGATGCAATTGTCGAAGCCCGTCGTCGCTTTGGAGATGAGGCGACGTACCGCGCAGCCTTGATGCGGATCGATTCGGCACGAGCCCGCCGGGACCGCATTGAGGGCCTTGTCACAGCGGTGCATCACTCGGTCCGGCACGCTGCGCGCGCGCTGCGTCGGACGCCCGCCTTCACTATCGGCGTAGCCCTCACGCTTGGCCTCGGCATCGGCGCAAACGCCACCATGTTTGGAGTGGTCGATCGTCTGCTCCTGAGCGCTCCTGCCCATATTGTCGACGCTGATCAAGTGCAGCGCCTCTACGTTCGTCGAGCCGGTTTCAACGGACGTGAGTTCGTTGGCGGCACATTTACCTATCCCGACTACCAGGACTTCAAGGAAGCCAGCTCTTTCGTTCAAGTGGGGGCGTATTCTTCGAACCGAGTACTGACGATCGGTTCGGGCCTCGAGGCGACCCGGGCTACCACCACCGCTGCGTCGGCGTCCTTCTTCGAACTCCTGGGCGTGCGTCCATTCATAGGCCGGTTCTTTTCCCCGGACGAGGATCGACTGGGGGAGCCGGGCACTGCGGTCTTGGGCCATGAATATTGGACCCGCGCCTACGGGTCCGACCCGTCGATCCTGGGCACGGTCATGACCATCCGGGGGCGGCCCTTTACCGTCGTCGGTATCGCTCCCGCCGGGTTCACGGGGGCCGAGCTCAGTCGAGTCGACCTGTGGCTTCCGTTGACGGTAGGTCAGGCCACGTTGAACGGCAGTGGCTGGGAGGACAACCGCGGATGGTACTGGACTCGAGTCGTCGCGCGACTTGGACCCGAAGTGGCTCCTGAAGCCGCAACCGCCGAGGCCACTACAATCCATCGGGCGGCGCGGGAGGCGACTCTAGCTCAGTACGACTACGATCCGCAGGCGCGAGCAGAGGTCTACAGTGTAATCGGAGCCCGTGGCCCGCAGGCATCCAGCGAGTCAGTCGTTTCGCGGTGGTTGGCCGGGGTTGCTTTGATCGTGCTTTTGATCGCCTGCGCGAACGTCGCCAACCTTCTCCTTGTGAAGAGCGTTCGACGTCGACGTGAAGTCGCTATACGCCTTGCCATGGGCATTTCCAGGCGTCGACTCTTCTTCGAGCTCATGACCGAGACTTTGCTTCTCGTAGGCTTGGGGTACGCAGTCGCTTTGTTATTGGCGACTTGGGGTGGGGAGGCTGTGCGGAGCTTACTGCTCCCCCAGGTGGGATGGGGTGGCTCTCCGATCGACCTGCGTGTCGCAGTGTTCACGGCCGTTGTGGCCGGCGCCACTGTGTTGCTGGCAGGGTTAATACCGGCCTTCCGTGCGAGTCGCATGGATCTCGCTAAGGCTATGCGGGCGGGAGATCGCGGCGCCTCGGGTCGTGGATCCCGACTTTGGTCGGCGCTCCTTGTAGCCCAGACTGCTCTGTCGGTTGTGCTCCTTGCGGGGGCGGGCCTATTCGTCCGGAGCGTTCAGCAGGTTAAGGGGGTCGATCTTGGATTCGATCCGGTGGGCGTTGGTCAAGTCAGGCTTCAACCCGCGCCCCGCTCTTTCACCCCATCTGAACGCGTCGATCTCTTTGAGCGCGCTGTCGCAGTGGTGTCGCGGGTGCCCGGCGTACGGGCCGTCGGGACTACGTCTGCACCCCCGTTCCAGTCAAGCTCAGCGACCCAGTTCCGAGCCGAGGGCGTCGACTCTATCGGGTTCCCAGCCTCCGGTGGACCGTACTTCGCTGGCGTCAGTGCAGCGTTCTTCGACGTGATGCAACTGTCGGTCGTGCGGGGCAGGACCTTGCTGGAGAGCGATCGTCCGGGGGCCCCCCCCGTAGCAGTCGTAACGGAGGGCATGGCCACTGGGCTTTGGCCGGGCGACGCAGCGATAGGGAAGTGTGTCTACGTTGGACCTGATCCAGAGGCTCCTTGCACGATCGTAGTAGGAGTGGTCGCCGACGTACATCGGCAGTCCGTGGTAGAGGACCCTCAGTGGATGTACTACCTACCCACACACCAAGTCCTTGGCGAAGCTGGCCCCGCCGCGGTGCTGTTTCGCGTCGATGAAAAAAGTGCTCTGCCGCTCGCTGCGGTTCAACGGGCGGTGCTCGCAGGAATGCCAGATCTCGACTACGCCGCCGTCCAATCTTTCGAAGACATCATCGATCCGGAGTTCAGTGCGTGGAGGTTGGGCGCTGTGATGTTCTCCTTGTTCGGCGCAATAGCACTCGTGGTTGCTGGTGTGGGCCTGTACAGCGTGTTGGCGTTCACCGTCAGCCTGCGGACACGCGAGATCGGGATCCGTGCGGCACTCGGGGCTACGAGGAGGGCGGTCGTTCAATTGATCCTGCGTCAGGCTTCGGTTGTCGCGGGCCTTGGGGTGGGGTTGGGGCTTCTTGGGGCGCTGGTGGCTGGCCGATTCCTTGAGCCTCTGCTCTACGGCGTGTCGTCGTCTGACGTGAGGGTGCTGGGATCCGTTTGCGCGGTCTTGTTGATCGTAGGACTCGTCGCAGGCTACCCGTCGGCCCGACGAGCGGCTGGGGTAGACCCGGTGGAGGCGTTGCGCGCCGAATAGACGATTGACTTACCACATGGGGCGCAACGACTTACGGCATCATGTGATCCTAAGGGGGTTCTAACCGGATCAGGTCTGTGCGCCGGATATCTGTTTTGACAGGGTCCTGCGTATGAAAACCGAAAAGAACCAGCAAAGCGAGGGTCTCCCATGAAGCTCATCTTGGTCGTTCTCATTCCGCTCTTCCTTACGATCGCACCGCTTTCGGCTCAGGCCAATCAGAATCCAGAGGAGACGTTCAAGAGCATCGTGCAGGACCTTCGCGATCGAGAGTTTCGTGCCGTGCGCGCCCAGCTTCTGGCCGCCGCGAGCCGTATGCCGGAAGAGCACTACTCCTTCCGCGCTGCTCCCGAGATTAGGAGCTTCGCTGAGGAAGTTCATCACGCCGCTGACGTGAATTTTCGGCTCTGCGGGCTCGCGTCTGCTGACGCCGACTCAGGCAGCCGGGACGAATCGAGAGAGTCCACAAAGGGCGGCGTGATTCAGCGGCTTGCGGAGTCATTGGACCTGTGCGCACGCGCCCTAGCGGCGATGGATGACCAGAGCGCTCTAACGCCGACGTTCGCGCCCTACATCAGAGCGAGTCACGTCATCGCGATGGTGGGGCACTGCGCAAACGTTCACGGCAAGATGACCTTGATGATGCGCTTGGTTGGGGTCGATCCAGCAGGCGATGGTGCATAGCCAGCGCCGTCTACTGGCAGGCCGGTAGTGAGACGAGGGTTTTGGCGGATTCAGGGTGGGGGATTGCAGGGAAAGACCGACATGATGTTTCGCTGATGGCGTAAGTGGTTGTGGTAAACCGGCATCGGGGGTCGGATAAGCCCGCCCGTTGGGGCGAATCGGAGGCAAGGTGAACGCTCTCCATGTTCCGTTTCCTTCGTATGGCATCGCAAGCGCGAGACGGTCGGGCTTCGCTTGGAACTGATCCCGTTTCGAGCACTAAGAGAACGCATGCGTTCATCCGACGGCGAGGCTTCGCCTCCATCCAATCCGCCCTCAAGTCCCACCACGAAGCTCAGCTTCGGCTTGTTCAAGTTCGATCCCGCGACGGGCGAGCTGTGGAGGGAAGGGCACGCGGTACGGCTCGCGCCCAAGCCGGCGCAACTCTTGGGATTGTTGCTGACTGAGGCCGGTGAACTCGTCCCCCGACGGGAGATCGAGGTCAAGGTATGGGGCAACGTGCCTATCGATCTTGACCGAAGCGTGAATTTTGCGATTCGCCAGATTCGCTCCGCGCTTGGGGACAGCGCGGATGGGCCAAGATACATCGAGACCCTCCCCAAGCGCGGCTACAGGTTTATCGCTCCGGTAAAAGCCGACGGGGCCGCAACGCCCGAGATCGCACCCCTTCGCGACGGACCCGGTGGGAGTTGGTGGAAGGGCAGGTTCACGCCCCTGGCCGCTGCGGCCGCCGTCGCGATTCTCCTACTGGCGACAGTAAGAGCTCAGGCTGACTCCGGTTCATGGCCGTTTGAGAGCGTGCCCAGCAGGCCGATGCTGGCGGTTCTGCCGCTTACCCAGTTGGGGGATGACGAGACGCACGCGTACTTCGTAAGTGGCCTTACGGACGAGCTGATCACACGCCTTGCGCGCCTGGATCCCGAGCACCTCGGAGTGATTGCGCGAACGTCGGCCGGACGTGCCGCCAGCACGGTGGATTCAGACGTTGCAATCGGGGAGGATCTGTCGGCGAACTATCTTCTCCGCGGATCGGTGACGGCAGCAGGAGAGGTCGTCCGCGTAAACGTGCGCTTGGTAGACGCGGCCGACGGATCCGTTTTGTGGGCGGACCGCTACGTCGAACCAATTCCCACGTCCCCCGAACTGGAGTTGGAAGTCGCCACGCGAGTCGCCGATGCGTTGCGCAGTGCTCTCGTCCCGGATCTCGCCCCCTTTGATATCCCAACGGACACTCGCACGACCTCCTCCGAAACACGCGAAGCGTACCTGAGGGGATCGTATCTGTTGAAGCAGGGCTGGGATCGTCGTGACGACGCCGTCACGTTCCTAAGGGACGCCGTCGCGTCCGATTCGACCTACGCTCCAGCGCACACGGCATTGGGGGGTGCGCTTCTCAGTCAGAACGAAGTTGAAGAGGGGCGTTTCGAGCTCACGCGAGCCAGAGCGCTCGACCCTAGCCTGGCGGAGCCCCACGTTCAGCTCGGAGTCGACGCTTTGTACAATCAGTGGGACGCGGAGTCTGCCGCTGCACACTTCCAGCGAGCGCTCGAGCTCGAACCCGGGAACGTGCTGAGCCATCATCCATACGCATACTACCTGTCCATCGCAGGCAGTCACCGTGCTGCGATTTCCGAGATAGAAGCGGCCCTGCGGTTGGACCCGGTGTCACCGCTCGTGAACGGAGACGTCGGTCGTATCTACTACCGCGCAGGGCGCTTCGATGAAGCACTCGGCCACTGTCGGCGGACGTTGGAGCTGGTGACCGACCACCCGACCGCGCTGTCGTGCCTCATCAACATTCACATGCTCCGAGGCGATCCTGAAGGTGCGCTTCCGTTTGCACTCGCATCAATGGGCGCCGACACGCTCAACGAAGCCGTGTCCGACCGCATGCGCTCTGCAGCACCCTCGGACGCGATGAACGAATACTTCGCACACCGTCTTGAGGCGATGCGCGCCTTGGTGGCGCAGGGGGCCTTCGCTCACGTACCCCTGGCGCAGGCGGCACTTTTTCTCGGACTCAACGACGTCGCCTTGGACGCACTTGAGATGGCCCTCGAACGGCGCAGCCCCATCTTACCCCAGGTCCCAGGGGACCCATGCTTTGCCGTCCTGAGCGGAGATCCGCGTTTCGAAGCGATCATCTTGGCGATGGGCATTCCCTAGCCTGATCCCGCGGGGCAGGCGGTCCGCCTACTTCTTCACCACGCAGTGCTGTTTGCTAACCCAGCCCCCGGGCAGGCGGGTTTTCGCAGTACCCTCCGATCCTCGTTCCCAGACCAAGCCCACGCGCCCAAGGTCGTCTGTGCTCACCGTTGCGAAATCGGTCCTACCTCGCTCGCATACGCTTCCCGCAGCGCCCGATGGTACTCGTCTAGGAGGCCCGCGAGCACCTGCTGCTCCTCGCGTACTGCTTCGCGAAGCTCGGGTTTGGTCAGGAAGTCATACAGCACCGACGACATGGTTTCGGCGCTGATGCGGAAGCCCGTGTGGCCGATCTCATTGAACGTGTCCTCGAGCATGCCACGGGTATGGTTGGCGCCCCGTGAACTGAAGATGCTGATGCCGATACCCGGAATGTCTTTCGTGACGACTCCGGTCTCTTCGTACCCCGAGGGTCGACTCGGTTCAGGGGCGATCATCGGTGCGTCCAAGCTCTCGGCATAAGCGAACGACAACTCCTGAAGCGTGCCGAGCGAGATGCCGTCGCGGTACTCGCCGTAACGATCGATCTCGACAGTGGTGCCCGTAGCCATGGCCGCCCCCCGAGCCGCGTCATCCATCATGCGCGTGATGTGCGCGAGGTAGATTGGATCGGGGTAGCGGATGTAGTAATCCACCACGGCCCGTTGGGGCACAACGTTGGGGGCCTCGCCACCCTCAGGGATGACTCCTTGAATTGATGATTCGGGTCGGAACGACGACCGCATGCCATCGACCAACGTGAAAAAGTGGACGGCTGCCGCAAGCGCGTTCCGTCCGTGCCAAGACGACATCTGGTGCGAGGGTTTTCCCAAGAAGGTGTACTTCACCTCGTTGATGTTCAGGCAGCAACTTCCGAAACCCGGGCGCGCGCGAGAGGTTTGCGTGACGCCGTGGCTGCGGATGAGGAGGTCAGCACCATCGAAGACGCCTGCCTCATGCATGATGACTTTGGCCGGAGGTCCAACCTCTTCGGCTGGAGTGCCGTAGATGCGAATGCGTCCCGGTGTGTTGCTCGCCGTCATGTGTTCGGCCATTGCGAACGCCGAAGCGAACACGATGGGCGTTTGCGCGTTGTGTTGATCGCCATGGAAGGGGCCATCCGCGTCCCGAAGGGCGTCGTATTCCCCGATCATGCCGAGTGTCAGTCCATCCGCCCCGGCCGGCGATGTCCAGGTCGCGACGAAGGCGGTCTCGAGCCCAGCCACACCGATCTCGACATCCCAGCCGCGACCCCTGAGCACAGCGGTGAGCGTGTCCACTGACGCGAACTCTTCCCAGCCCACCTCGGGGTTGCGGCCGATGTAGTCGCTCAGGGACTGCATTTCCGTGTTCCAGAGCTCCGTCGTGCGCTGGACCAAGGCATCCCGCGTACGGTCACGCTTCCCAACCAAGTCCTGCGCCATGCCGGCCGGGTCGAGTCGCACTTGGAGCGCGTCGATCTGACGCACGACGTCGCGGGCTGCTGCGCGCTCGGTGTCGGTGCTTTGGGCGAGCAGCGGCAGCGGAAAAAGCAGCAGCGGGATAAGGAAAAGGCGGGGCAGGGCGGACATCACCGTTGCAACTCCAGGTCAGGGCGATTCTGTGGCATGAGACAACGTATGGCCGTTGCCGAAATGGGTCGACGGTGGGGGTCTGTCGGCGGCGCCGGGCTACTGTGGTCGGCGACTCACAGTGAAGCGGCCGCCGGCACTCCTGCCTCCGATGGAAGGGTTGTACATCTCCTCGGAGTGTGCCGGAGGATACAGATACGTACCGGCGGTCGTGGCACGCGCCAAGTACTCCATGTCGTAGACGCCTGGCCAGAGGTAGATCGCAGAGTAGATGGCCCGATCGTCCCGCTTCTCCCGGTGGGTCCAGGGGCTGTACCAGTAGGAGTGGCTCGCACCGCCAATACGGCTCTGACTCATGTTCCTTAGGGATGCAGTCCGCGGGCGTACTGGGCGTACGAACGGCCCACGCCTGTATGAATCCATACTGACCACCTCGAGTCCCGCGGGAAGCGGATCGTCTACCACGACGAAGGTGCGCGGCTCGGAGAGTGTCACACGCAGGCGAACGCGAACCAGGTCGCCCTCTGCCGCTGATACGGTTGGGTTACCCGTCCTCACGTCTTCGTACCAACGCTCGACCCCGATGCCTTCATCAAGGGGGTCGGGCAGTTCATCCGAAGGTGTCGCCTGAATCGTCGCATAGAAAAACACGGGCGGCGCGTCCGGGTCCGTGACGAACTGCAACTCAAGCTCCTCAAACGTCGAAGCGTCACCGACCAGGCTCGGAGTTAGCACGACAGTAGTGTCACTGAAGGAGTCCCGGGCCGTGAGCTGAAGTGTCCCCCCGGGAAGGTGAATCGCGACCTGCGCGGGGCCTTGAGCTCCCACAAGGTTGTTATAGTCGCTCAACGCCTGCGCGATCAGACCCTTGTCGTAGGTTGTCCCATAAGGGAAGTATCCATCAACTGCACTGCCAGCTCGGTTCCACGCAACGACGCTCTCGACGGCGGGTCCGAGCAGTGCGTGATCAGGATCCATCTCGACAAGCGCGCCAATGAGCGTTGTGAGTGGAGCAACCCACGAGCGGAAGTAGCCGTACGGGCCACGGGTTGCTTCATCAGGTAAGTTGAGCGTCCGCCCTTCCACAGCAGCATCCTCCAGAAGTTCTTCTAACATGGAGGCACCAAGATCAAGATCTCCGCGTCGGGAGAGCGCTTGAGCCAGGACGAGTCGGTCGGTCCACTCAAGTCGAGATAAATCCTCAAACAGGGCGTCTTCTGCTTCGTGGTTGGGGCGACCGAGGCGGCCGAGCATGTCGACTGAGGCGGCGCGCTCGGTCCATCGGTACCGCGAGATCAAATCGTCGATCGAGCGTGAGACCCAGTCGCTTTCCTGCACGCTGTCATGAGCTTGATTCGTGTCGCGCTCTTCGAGGTACCGAATCAGGTGGTCGTCGAGGTAGTCGCCAATCCCGCTCAAGACCGAATCCGGCACCGCGAACTCCGCCGACCGAGCCTCGAGGAAAGTGCGTCCGACATAAGCGGTGATCGAAGGACTGGTGAAGCGGTGCGTGTTCCAATAGGCGATTCCGCCGTCGGGTCGTTGGCGCCGGATCAGCATCTTGATGGCGTCTCGAATCTCCGTTTCGGTGTTTGCTCGATCCTCGTCGCTCTGACTCTCCAGCGCATCGAACAGCGCAACCGAGGCGAGCAGCGAACTGCTGAGTTGTTCGGAGCAGTAATACGGGTACAAATCCAATTGCTTCTTGAGACCTGCGATGAACCCCAACGGCGAACTTCCGAATCCGATTTCCAGCGTCGCACCTTCGACATCCGCCTCGGTCTCCAGGGCAACTTCGATCGCTTCCGTGCCCCGCAATCTACCTGCGGCGGTGGTGAAGATTGGCGGAGCTTTGGGCTCGAACGGAATCGCGATGCGGACAGCGTCGGCTTCGCCACCGCCGCGCGCTTGGAACGTGAAGCGGGCGCTGTCGTGATCGATGGCCTTGAACGCGAACCTCGCATCGTAGGCACGGTTGGGCGCGAGCTCGACGACTCGGGAAGCGTCGGCGAGGACGTCAACACCCTCGGCTACGACGCTCACCTCTGCACGGATCGTGTCGACGACCTTCGAGTTGATTACGGCTCCTGCGTCCACCACGTCGCCCGGTCGCACGAAGCGTGGCAGTGCCGGCCGGGCCGCGAGCGTTTTCTCAACCACAAACTGTGATTCTGCGGCGCCGAACCGCCTCCCCTCGTCGACCGCAACGGCCATCAAGCGGTACGTCGTCAGGTTGTCGGGAAGCGTCACGTCGACGGAGGCGTGCCCGTCTTCCCCTGTAACTACCGACCCTGCGAAGAACGCGGTGCTTCGGAAATCGGATCGGACGCGCACCTGCCGCTCCGACGAGAGCCCGGTGACCACGATCTCATCAAGGCCGATCGACGAAATCGTATTGCCTAGGGTGCGGCGGTAGCGGCCCATCCAGCCCGCGACCGGATTCAGGTTGCTGTTCCGCCAGAAGGTCGCTTGCGGCCCGGCATAGATGACATCAAACGGGTTGGGTACGGAGAACCCCTCCAGAGACAAGACGCCCTCGTCCACAGCCCAGATGGCAATCTCGGACCACGCAGGTGCGCCAGCCTTGTCACGCACGCGCACTTCGATACGAGCTGAATCACCGGGCGCATACACGGGTGAGTCGGATGCCACTTCTACCATGAGCTCCAGATCTTCCGGAGTAACGGCGAACGCCACTGAGCCGCTTCGAGGGACCGCGTGATTGCGAGCTGTCGCCGGGCGTGCCTCAACGATTGTTACCGACGCGGTGCCACCCGGCGCGAACCGAGTCGGCACCGGAAAGCGCACGGATGTCGTTCCTGTGGAAACATCGATCCTCACATTCTCGAGAATACGCTCCTGCTGCAATGACACCAATGCGTAGCCCCGCTCGAACGGCGTATCGAAGGTCACGGTTAGCGTGTCACCGATCTGATACATCGGCTTGTCGACCTTCACTTCAATCGCCATCGAGTCGGGTTCGAGGACTGGGGCCTGGAGGGGCGGCTGTAGGTTCAGCCAGAAGCGCGTGAGTGCGGGTCGGCCCCGTGCGTCGCGCAACCGGAATTCGATCTTGTAGGTGCCGTAGGCAGGTGGGATCACCGTACAGGTGGAGGGCTCGTTGGTTGTTGTTACCCTGCACCTGCCAAGCGTGTCACCGGACGCCAGTTGAGCCCCAAGCGAATCCGGTAGAGCCGGTCCGTATGGGGGACGCTCGTAAATGAAGTGTCCCACGACATCGACACCCGCCAACCGTGCGCCGTCTAGCGCGACCGCGATCACATCGACGCTGACAGCCAACCCGGGTTCGAAATCGCTCTCGCGAGGGACCATCCGAGCAGCGGGATAAAGCGTTGCGGCGTGGACGTCGACATGTGCAAACGTGCTCAGCTCCTGACGATTCGCGTCCAACACGGTTGCTGTGAAGTGAACCGACCTCCCGTACCCTGACGAGTCAGCTTGAGGCGTCACCCAGATCCGGTGACGACCCGTCCCATCGAGTTGCGCTGAGCCCTCCGTCAGATTGTCTTCTCCGTCGCCCCATGCACCGATCTGCCATCCCCTTTCGTCGCCAAGGGGGATGTTCGGCGAAGAGCCGAGGGTCTCGCTAATCGACCACTCGAGCTCGGCACCAGCCATCGGCGCGTCGAACAGGTAGTCGCCTTGTACCTCAGCCCAAACGGAGTCTCCAAGCACAGGCATCGCTGACGTGTCGGTTCGGGCCGCCAACTCGAACTCCTGGGGGCGGAAGGCTTCCACCCCAAACGGAGCGGAACCGAGGGACTGCCACCTTCCGCCTCGCACCAACTGCAGGTCAAATACATGCTCCCCGAGGGCGCCGTCGGGATCAAGACCGATGCGTACAGACGTCGTACCAAACCTGGAGTGAGGCATGATGGAATCGAGTAGAAGCTCCCCCTGGGGATCCTTGAGAAGCCAACGGATCGAGTCGCCCACTGGTAGTTCGAGGTTGCCACGAGCACCCACCCTCAGGATCGCCTTGGCAAAAACAGAGTCGCCCGGTCGGTAAAGATCACGCTCAGTAAACCCCATGAGGCGCAAAGGGGGGCGGCTAGCCAATTGGGGTCGTCCGAGCTGCACGAACCCTCCTCGGTAGCGACCGTTGTCGCCGGCGATGCTGCCGAGCGCTCGATCGCGGTCAGTTTCGGCTGCTACATAGCCTTCGAAGCCGCCCGCACAGTCCTCACACTGCAGACCCCATTCGGCGGCGCTGAGTGTCACGGTGCCTTCGGAGTCGGTGGTACCCTCCGCCCGCAGCTCTCCCGTCGGGCCGAACAGGGTGACGTCGACGTCGGTTTGAGCCCGACCGGTACGAGCATCAGTAACCCAAACCAGCGCTTCATCGATGCCGGCTTGGGTATGAACCGCCAGATCGGTCGCTTGGACCACGGCCACCGGGAATATCTGCAGATTGGCCGCCATCGCGACAACGTCTTCCGGTTGGGTGACTTCCCGCGGCGGGTTGCTCTCGAACGAGAGGACCGGGTTGGTCAGCGAGCCGATGGGCATGCTCGACTCGGTCGTATCGCCCTCAGTTGAGATGCGCGCGGTTAGCCGCGTGAGGTACAACGTGCCGCCCTTGTCCGCGCCCTTGCGCTGGACGAGCGGGACACGCGCTTCGCGGAGTCTGGTGCGGGAGCGAGGAACCGGCACCCACATGGATTCCGGTTCGATCGTCCAGTCGCGAAACCAATCGTTCTGATTCTTGAGAAACGTGATCTCGAGATCCCGAGGGACTCGAGCGCGAACTACGTGGATTTGGTTCGCGTTGGCGAAAGTAGCCGGCATCACGAACCAGTCATTGTCGCGGGGAGCGACCATTCGTACCGCTGGCCACTGGACTCCCGTGACACGAGCGGGCACGACAATCTGCTGGGTGATCGACTCCAAGCGCTGGCCGTGTTGGTCCCGGACCCCCTCGCCAATGACTACCCGTACGGTGTCACCAGCGATGAGCAAGGGGCTGGCGGTCCACCTGAACCAAGGATTTACATCTACCGAGTCTGGCCCCGTGAGCAAGGTGTGAGAGCTGAATACTCTCACCCCTCGCCGCACAATGGCCAAATCCATAGCTGTCTTGAAGCTGAGTTGGCAACCACCCTCGGGGTAGCAGCGGGCATCCGCGATTCCTGGATAGGCCAACAGACCAAGCCCCTGCGGGCCGCGCCACTCGTCTCGATCTTCCACCGAAACCAGTGTGTCTTGCTCGGCGGGCAGGCGCTGATGGACAAAAAGCTGATACCGGCACTCGCGAACCAGGTCCGCCTCCGTCTCGAATTCCAGGAGGCGGGCCCGAGCAATGCGTTCGTCCCGGGCGGGACCTTCCGGAATCTCCCGGGCCCGCTGCGTCACGGACTCGAGGTGCTGGGCGTCTGCCTCGTCTTCGCTAAGGGGACGGGCACCGACCGGCCGCAACACGGACTCGGCCGGAAGACACTCCTCCCGTCGCGGGTCTCGGCGACGCACCTGGGCTCTCGCCACGACCCGCTCAAGCGGGACCTCGGCGTCTACGAGTATCTGGATCTCCGCCTTGGGACCGAACTGATTCGGGGGAACGACAACGGAGAGCACTCCTGGCGGGGCGGTATGGAACGCCCGGATGTGTGGGCCCTCTAGTCTCGTGCCGTCCATGGCCTCGAGGTCGGGTCGGAAGTGGATGGCATACTCAGTGTCTACATCCCACAACGCGTCAGGCACGAATACCAGACTCGCCGGATCCCGCCAAAAGAGGTCACCCTCAACCTTCGGTTCGATTCGGAACACGTCGGTCGGATCTACGCTTTCGTCGAGCCGCGGAGCTACGGGGCGGTCAAACGTCACGACAAGTGGGGCGTTCCAATCGACCGGAGCTTCGGGTCTGATGTGGAGGATCGAAAGCGGCGCACGGCCTACTGGAGTGGGAACTGTCGCGTTGGCCATGGACGTCGCGGGCTGGATCGCAGGCGTCGTCTGAGGTCGCGCGGCGGCGACTCCCGAGGCCCGGGGCACGTGCGCCGTTGCGCTAACCTCGTGTTGAGGCGGCGGACTACTTCCCGCCGCTAGACCCGCCCCCCCCACCCCGACCAAGATCACCACAGCGATCGATCGCATGAGGTCCTCCTAAGACCCGTGCATAGACGAGGCAATCAAGGGAGGTGTCGCCTTCGCCGAGCCGCCATCCATCACGAGTCGACGCGCCTACGCTATTCGATGAGGTAGTCGGCCCTACGAGGGATTGTTCCGCAAATGACCCCCAGGTTCCCCCTGAACCACGCGGGGTTGACCCTCTCGCCTTTAGGCATCCCTGCGATCCGTGGACCGACGCTTGAAACGCAGGGTATCTTCTCTCCGTAGGACCTTCTATGGGCGGAGCTGTTTTGGATTCGGCTTCCCCTCGATTGTCGAGGAGGGGAGGGAATATGATGAAGTTTGCAGCGCCTGCGGCGCTTTCAGGGGTTTTAGGACTGATCCTTCTTGAGATCCTCAAGATTGTCGGAGTCCCGATTGGACTTTGGCTGCTTGGTGTGGCGATGATCGGGCTGAAGATCGGCGTCGCCATCGTCGGTTTTGTTTTGCTACTTACTGTACTCGCGGCGGGTGTCTACGTGTTTCGCCGCACAGTCGGATCGGACGCGTTTAGCACGGAATAGCTCGGCGCGTTGATCTCAACGCTCGCTCCTCTGGCCTAAATCGGCATCGGTCAGGGGCCGCCAGGCGTCTCGGTATCTGCGTGAGCGGCGGCCCATGCTGCGGCAAATTTTTCGAGTTGGGCATTGAGCCCATCCTCGAGCGCCGAGCCAGCGTCGTCGGCGTCCGCGATCCCAATCGTCGACGCGTACCACGTAACTGCCTCAGGTAACGTCACCTGCGGATCTCTCACCAATTGCGCCGCCTGCTGAACGCGTAGCGAGATCGCATAGGCGATGGCATCGTCGTCCTCTTCCGAACACTCGACCGAAATTCTTAACTCGGGATGACCCGGAGTTTCGAGCATCGCCACTTCGGTAAGCAGAAGTACGTCGGTGTCTTCGAGCCTGGCAGCCGCGTCTATCTGAATCACTTCAATCGAGACGCCAACTGCTTCACACACGGCTGTGGTCTCGGCGCGAAGGAACACCCCTTCGAGGCCCTCAAGCGTATACCGGTTCCACTGTGTGTCCTGGGCACTAATTCCTGCCGGGAGCAACATCAGCGTTGCCCACGCAACTGCCGATGGCTTCATCGCGTGGGGCTTCCGCCACAGGACTGACAGTTGTGGTTGTTCTTCGAGCCTAGCTTCTCCAGCAAAGCGATCGTCTCGGGTAATGGCTGAGCCCGTTGCTCCGGGCTATTCGCCATATCCGCCGTCGTCTGGCCCCGTCGGCTAACGGCCATGATGTCCACGCCTTGTTCGACGAGATACAGGATGGTCTCGTTGTCGCCGCGGGACGCGGAGTGGTGGATCACGTTGTAGCCGTCGGCATCTCGCAGATTGGCGTCAATCCCGAGTTCCTCGATCATGTACTTGAGCGACGGCAGCGCGCCTCCCGGAACCGCTCGGTGCTGTTGGGCTACGCGCGAAGTCCCGAACCCAACGCCCGAAGCCGCGTGCAACGGGTGAACGTGTTCGCCGCCAATCGGCACTTCCTCAAGACCCGACGGATCCAACTCCTCTTCGTCCTCGGGGTCCGTCCGATTCCCTGGGAAGTTCGGATCCTGATTGCGACGGCGGCTAGGCAACTTGATCGTCCAGATATTCGGATCAGCGCCCGCATCCACAAGGACGCGCATCGCACTCACGTCACGTGCGTAAGCGGCTCTCCAGAAGGGAGTGGCGCCCGTGAAGTCGACCCCCATGCGTCCAGCGTTATAGGCGGCGTACCAAATGTGCGTTTCGGTCCGCTGGTTAGGGTTGGCCCCGGCGTCGACGAGGAGCTGCATCAACTCCAGGTACGACGTTTCTTGCTGACGGAACGCCGAGGGCTGGGGGTACCAGGTCCGCAATGACCATTCGATGTTCAACGTCGCGAAGAGCGGGCCCGCACCATCGTCACTCACGAGGTTTGGGTCGGCACCGTGCTCAAGTAGCATGCGTCCGAGGTCGTAGTTTCCGTTGATCACGGCGACCAGAATTGGACTCGACTGGTCGCCCTCGGTGACCTGATTCACGTCTGCACCACCCACGACCAACTGTTGGGCCGTCGCGATGTGCCCCTCTCGAGCCGCGTAGTGCAAAGCCGTAAAGCCGCCTTGCAAGCCGATCTGCTGGGCAGAACTCAAGGCCTTGATCGGCGGCTCCGGCTCCGCTTCGGGCTCGGGCTCTTGTTCTGGCTCTTGTTCAGGTGGCGCCTCGGACGGAGGAGCGGTGGTGTCCTCGGCGATCGGCTCCTCTTGGGGCTCCATTGCCGCGTCACGAATCCGTTGGCGCGCGGCCATCTCTTCGCGGTTAGTTGTGTCGATGTCCTCGTAGTTCTTGACCCTGGTCACTAGCGCCGGGTCGGCGCCGCCGGCGAGCAAAGCATCCAGCGAAGCGTTCGCACCGCGCACGGCTGCGAACATCAGCGGCGTACGGCTGGCAAAGGCGTCCAGCGCATTGACGTCGCCTCCATGAGCGACCAAGAGCTCGACAACGTCGGAGGCATCTGCTTCCGCCGCGAAGTGCAGCGCCGACGCACCCGTACTCGTTAGGGCGTTCGCATCTGCACCGCCGGCGAGAAGCACTTCCATCACCTCAGCGTGTCCCGCGCGGCTGGCCAGGTGCAGCGCAGTGTAGCCACCGAGGCGAGTGGTCGACCGCCCGGTAGCTCCCGCGTAAAGGAGCACTTCGGCAATCTCGACGTGGTTGTTCTGTGCCGCCCAATGCAGGGCGGTCATACCGTCCGGTTGAGCCGCATTGGCATCGGCCCCGTCTCGCAGCAGCGCGCGCACTTCATCGGCGTTGCCGCGCTGGGCGGCCTCGGCAACGGGCGCCTCGGCAATGGGGACCTCGGCGGGCCCGGCGGCGATAAGCATCGCGCTCGCGAAAACCAGCAGACCCGCGCGGAGCCTCGACCGTTCTACGAACATTGTGTCTCCCTAGAGCGCGAAGGCGCCTGTGCTGTTTCCGAAGGACTCGATGTCCGTCGCCCCGAGTTTGTTCAACAGACTCAAGAAGACGTTAGCCATCGGTGTGCCTTGTGGCGCCCGAATGTGCTGGCCGCGGTCGATTGCCCCGTTTGCACCCCCTGCAAGGAACAGCGGGCAACGTGCATGGTTGTGCAGGTTGCTGTCGGCCATCGCCGATCCGTAGATGATCAGCGTCTTGTCGAGCAATGTGGAGCTGTCCTCGGTCACAGCCTGCAGCTTCTCCATGAAGTACGGCACCATTGAAACGTGGTACGCGTTGATCTTGGCGAAGTCCATCACACGATCTTCGCGACCGCCGTGGTGCGACGTAGCGTGGAACGGTGTAAGGACACCCGACTCCGGATACACACGGGGTGAGGCATCGCGGCCGAGTTTGAGTGAGAAGACCCGCGTCGTGTCGGACATGAACGCCAACACCTGGAGGTCAAACATCAGCTTCACGTGCTCTTCGAAGGAGTCGGGCACTCCCACTGGAGCTTCGGGAATCTGGCGCTCGTCACCACTTGAGTTTTGCGCCTCGATGCGCTGAATGCGTGTCTCCAGTTCACGGATGTTCTGTGTGTACTGGTCGATCCGCTGTCGATCTGCAGGCTCGAGATCCTTACGAATCATGACCATTTCGTCCATGACCCAATCCAGGATGCTGCGGTCGTTGGTCAACCGCTCCGCGCGTTGCTCGGCTGTACCACCCGCCCCGAACAGCATCTCAAACACGGCCCTAGGGTCGCGAATCATTGGCAATGGCTGCGTGGCCGACGACCAGCTAATCGTGTCCGTATAGACGCAGGCGTATCCGTACGCGCAGCCACCGGCCTGATCGACGTTTTCGAGCGACAGCTGCATCGAGGGGATCGGCGTGTCCTGTCCGAACCGTTGCACGTAGAGCTGGTCCATCGAGGTACCGACTTCGACGTCTGATCCTTCCGTTTGTTTCGGGTGTGCCTGGGTCAGGAACACCGCGCTCGTTCGGAAGTGGTCTCCGCCGATCTCCTGGGGACTGTAGGCGTCCGCCATACGGGAATCGGTGTCGCTGATGATCGTGACGTAGTCCCTGAAAGGCTCAAGCGACCGAAGGCTGGTAGGCGTGAGGTCGAAGTTGCGTCCGGTCGCTGCAGGCGACCAAAGGTTCTGCGTCGCTCCCCAGTCGTTACACCCCGCAGCGCCGTGCACCTGTTCAATACAGACGAGCCGTGTCTTATCGGCGGCTTTGCCCGCCTCCGTCGATGCCCAGAGGCGACCGGCCGGAATCATGGCGTCTAGGAGCGGAAGTCCCATGGACGCGCCCACGCCCTTGAGCAGTCGCCGACGTGAGATGTGCTTTCCCGTTAAGAAGTTCATCCTTCGGTCCTCTGAGGGCGTGTCAGTTTTGCGCGGGATCGGCGTCGACTGCGACACCGGCCCGGGTCATCTGAAATGCGGGGCTATCGATCACCCCAGTTATGAACGACGAGATGCTGTACTCGTTATCCGCCGCGTCCGCCGTGATTTTTCGCACGGTGGGCATGTCGTAGTACTCGAGACGACGACCGAGCCCGTAGGCCATGAGGTTCTCGGTAAAGATCCGGAAGAAGACCTCGGGCCGACTCAGAATCGCTGCGCGTAGGTCCGCCGGGCTGGTGAGCGGCGTACCGTCGAAGAGTTCGCCGACGGGATCGATGGCGTTGCCCTCGTCACGGGTCCGCCATGCGCCGGTAACGTCGAAGTTCTCGAGGGCGAGCCCAATTGGATCCATGACGCTGTGGCAGGAGTTACACGCGGGGTTAGCCCGGTGCATCTCCATAC
Organism: Phascolosoma agassizii; assembly: GCA_035593235.1. Taxonomy (NCBI): domain Eukaryota; kingdom Metazoa; phylum Annelida; class Sipuncula; order Phascolosomatiformes; family Phascolosomatidae; genus Phascolosoma; species Phascolosoma agassizii. Next base: position 174,025 of record JAVJHY011684898.1, read on the forward strand.
GTTCGCGTACGGTGAGATTGCGCCCACCTTCGGACGCTTCGGTTTCCTCGAATGGGGGGACGTCAGGCGGCGGCGGAGGGGGCGGCGAGCCCAGTAGAACCTCCAACACCCACTTGCCCCGGAGCACGGGTGAAGTCCGATCGGGGTGCGACGTGAGCGTCAGGACGCTTCCGTGACCCAAGAGGCCTCGACGCGCGTCACCCGCGTACGACACCCGCCGGAACTCACTGCCGTTGACGCCGGTCATTCCGTAATGCCGAGCCAGTCGTTCGTTGACGAAGGTGTAGTCCGCCGTCAGGAGTTCGAGAACTGGACGGTTCTCAGACACCAAATAGGCGAAGAACAGTTCGGTCTCTCGCGTCATCGCATCGGCAAGCGTCTGGTCGAAGTACGGATAGCTCAACGCGTCCGGGTGCACCTTTTCTAGGTCTTGAAGGCGTAGCCACTGTGCGGCGAACCGACTGGCGAGTGCCTCGGAGCGGGGATCCGCCATCATGCGACGGGCCTGCTCCCCCAAAACCTTGGAGCCCGAAAGCTTGCCACGGGTCGCGAGGTCCAACAGTTCGTCATCGGGAGGCGACCCCCACAGGAAAAATGAGAGTCGCGAGGCCAGCGCGACGTCGCTGATCCGGTAGATTTCGCCGGGCTCTACACCGCCTTGTTGACCTTCGAGACGGAAAATGAAGTATGGGCTCGCCAGGATCGTCTGCAGAGCGGAGCGCACCCCAGCTTCGAAGCCGCCGCTGGCAGTTGCGCGATCGTAGAACGTGAGGAGACCTTCGATATCTCGCTCGTCCACGGGACGCCGGTAGGCGCGTGTGGCCAGGCGTTCGACGATGCGGGCGGCACAGGGACGCGCCTCCTCCTCCGACGTCGGGCGGCACGTGAAGACGGACGCCCGCGTGGGGGTCTCGGATACGCCGGTCACACCAAATGGCCCCAGAATGGTCACACGCTGCAGGTGCTGCTGCGTGGTCACTCCCAAGCCGATGCCGATCTGCCCGTCCGCCATCGTGTGGTCAATCGGACGGATCAGGTCATCGACCTCTCCTTCGAACTGCCGAATAAAGGCCACCGATACACGGTGAGGACCGGCGGAGACCTGGATGGAGTCTGTGCGCATGTTCAGCCCGGTGGGCTCCGACTCACGCATCCAGCGATCCACCGTCAGCAGGGCTACACGCGCGCCGTCGACCGAAACCTCGATTTGCTCTGTACCGAACGTCCGCCCAAAAACTTCGCCCTCGACCGCGTTGGCGGGCATCACATGAAATACGTACTTCCCATCGGCAGGGAAGGTGTGGACTACAGACAGCCCGCCGCGCGTGCCGATCGGTGTGCCTTCGACGTGGTCCTTTTGCGACGCGATCCGAGGCACGGTGTAGATCGCCGAGCTGATTTCGGCATCGGGGTCTCCAAGCGCGAGACGGCTGATGTGCCCCGCAGCGCGAAGGTACCCTTCCATCACCGTTGCAGAGGGCATCTGCACATCAGCGATGTTGTCGAAATTTGCGCTCTTTGTATCCAACGGCAGGAAGCTGCTCACATCGACATCAAGACCCAGCAAGTCGGTTACCGCACGCCGATACTCGGCGCGGTTTAGCCGCTGGAAGGTCCGGGAGCCCGGGTTGGGAGAACGCCGTGCGGCGTCGTCCATCGTGGTCTCCAACTCGTCGACCATCGCCGTTAGCACTTCAGCGTCTGGACGGCGCGATCCAGAAGGCGGCATCATTCCCGCCCTCAACTTTCGGATCATGCGCTCGACGACTACGCCGTTGTCCGACGCGGCACCCAGGTCAAAGCCATCGAGCACCAAGTCGCCCCGCCGCCGCCGCTCGTTGTGGCAGCGCGTGCAGTACTCCTCGATGACCTCGTTTGCCCCAGCGTAGTCAGCGGCGCTTGAGGCGACGTGACTCGAAGTAGGGGGCACGGAATTGACGTGCAGGGCGCTCGTCGTGGGTGCTGGCAGTGTGCACTGTGCCAGCACTGGGCAGGAACATCCGATAACCAGGGCGGCAACGAGCTTGTTCATGCGGTCATCTGTGAGGGTGAGACGATCCTACGCACCCAAGCCACGGCTACACCGTGTCAACCTCACAAAATACGGGCCACACCGCTGTTTTCGCCAGAAATTTGTGTAATTCCTAGCAATTCAGCCTGCGGAAGCTAACGATCAACCCATAGCAACCTAGCGATTGACCTTCGCTTCTAGCTCGTCCTCGAGGACCTCAACGGCAAACTCGATCTGGGCCATTTCTGCCTCAACGGCGGCTCGAGCCTCCTCGAGTTCCGCTTGAATGCGGTGCTCGAGAGAAGAATTGAACTCACGTCGGAAGCGCAAACGGTCGAACCGCGCTTCGTTCAGGCTTGAACGTGCCGCGTTCATCCGATGGGGATGCCGGTGGCGGCGACCGCGACGCATCTCGCGGTCTCCGCGACGACCCTGCGCGATGATGACGGCCTTGTTCCCCACGCCGGTACGGATTTCAATTTGGTGCCCGTCACGCAAATCCGTCGCCTCGTATTCGAACCGGTGCTCGTGCTCGTGGCCATGGCTTGCGTTGGCACCGAGTACCGCTGCCGTGCCGATACCACCGACAACCGCTGCCCCCGCGATCGTGGCCAAGGCCACCGCGTCCGTCCCAAACCGCCCCATTTTTCGGCCCCCATCATTGTTGAAGTCGAGCTGACCCTTACATGTACGCACGTCAGCAGAGTTCTTACCACTACAACCTCTGACAGGTGGACCCACAAAAACGTTGCCTGTGCCGTGTCGCTATCCAGTGCACTGCGCGAAGTTAGAAGTCATCCAACTTTAGAAGGCATCCAAGTTGGACGTATCCAGCCCCACCCACGGGGACGCCCCGAGCTCCGGTCGGCCATGCTCTGGACAATTCGCCTCATTCAACGGCTAGTGAAGGCTCTGAACTCGGAAGGAACGCCGGGTCAGGTCGCATCAGGCGTGACGCTGGGTGCCGCTCTGGGCCTCACCCCGCTGGCGAGTTTGCACAACCTGCTCTTTTTGCTCGGCATAATGCTGCTCAACGTTTCGGTGCCGGGCGCGATCCTCGGGTGGGTCGCCTTTACGGGTGTCGCCTTCTTGATGGATCCGCTCTTCGACCAGGTGGGTACGGCCATCCTGCTCGAGGATGGAGTACTTACTGGCGTCTGGGCGACGATCTACAACACCCCCGTCCTCGCGTTTACCAACCTCACCAACAGCGTTGTGTTGGGCAGCTTGATTGGGTGGCTCGTTCTGGCACTCCCGCTCTTCTTCGTATCGCGGTTTGCGATCGCGCGTTACCGCGCGACGATCTACGAGCGGTACAAAGACGCTTCGGCATTCCGCGCCATCCGAGCTTCGAAGCTCTACAACGCGTATAGAGCGTTCCGGCCATGACCGATGCACCGTCCGGGGCGAGAATCAACTGGCTGCGCCTGCGGGCGCTGGTGGTGGCGCTTCCGGCACTGCTTGCCGTTGGTGGCGTTGGAAACGTGCTACTCGATCCGGCACTGGAGCGAGCGATCGAAGATGCCGGCGCGGACATCGTGGGGGCGCGGGTTGATGTAGACGGGACCGACTTTCAGCCCCTCTCTGGACGCCTCTTACTCGGGCGAATTCAGGTTGCGAACCCCGATGCACCGTTCTCGAACCTGATCGAAGTGCGCGAAGTCCAGGTTGGTCTCCGCATCGAACCGCTTCTCGAGAAGAAGTTCGTAGCCGATTCCTTCGTCATTCGCGGGATTCGTTTTGGGACAGCCCGCGAAACTTCTGGCGTGCTCGACAACCCCAGTCCCGGGTCGGGGCAACTGTGGCGCGACGTAAATGAGTGGGCTGACGGCCTCACACTTCCCGAGTTCAGTCTCGAGGGGTTACGAGGACTGGTAGATACCGAAGCAATTGACGAAGACAGCCTTTCATCGCTGACCCTGGGTCGTTCGGTGGCGCGGGCTGCCGATTCGTTGAACGCCCATTGGCGCGCTGAGCTTCAACGCCTGGACCCTCGACCCCTTCTGGATTCCGCCACGGTACTAGGCAACCGACTGGCCGAGGCCCGAGAAACACGTCCAAGCCTGCTAGAGACCGCTCGGCTCGTGCGCTCCACGCGCAGCATGATCACTCGATTGGACGCACTACAAGGCGACGTTCGGCAGGCCGATAACACGGCTCGGGCTGACATCGGTCACATTCAGGATCTGGCTGGGACCCTCGGATCCACCTTAGAGGCTGACGTGGCCTACGGCCGGCGCCTCCTTCGACTCCCGTCACTCGAGGCACCTAGCTTTTCCCCCGTTGTCTTCCACAAAACGGCAATCACATGGCTGAAGCCGGTTTTGTTTTGGGTGCATACCGCTGAGCGCTATCTGCCCCCCGGGTTGGATCGGGCATTTCGGGCCGGTCCCCGCCGCCTCCGCGCGCCGGGTACCACCGTGACTTTCCCAGGGCGCGCGCAGTACCCGCAGTTCCTGCTGGAACGGGGTGCCCTCGATCTCGAGATAGGAGGGTCCGGGCTCGCGGCAGGGAAGTACGCGGGTAGTGTCCGCGGACTATCGTCGGCCCCCTCTCTGACGCAGACCCCGCTTCAGATCGAAGCACGCCGGAGTGGGGCAGCCAGCGGCCCCGACGAGATCTCGCTTCGCGCTGTCATCGATCACGCGCGGCAACCGATTCGCGACTCGGTCGCCCTCTTTCTCGAGGGCGTAGAGCTGCCGTCCATTGAGATCCCAGAGCTGAACAGTCGACTCGTATTGGGCATGGGGAGGGCGCGATTTGCGCTGGCCCGTTCTGGTTCGGAACTAGACGTTCGTATCCGGTGGGCTTCGGACGAGATTGCTTGGGAGGGAGAGCCCGTGATCGACGGAGACTCCACCGTCGTCGGATCTACCGCCTGGAGTCGGGCGTTTCTGTGGCGCTCTCTCACCGGAGTGACCCGCCTGGAGCTCGATATGGGCCTGAGTGGATCCGTGTCGAATCCGTCGCTCCAGATCCGCTCGAATCTTGGAGACGCAATGGCCCAAAGCCTACGTGATGAGGTGGGTGTCGAAGTGGAGCGGGCGGAGCTTCGCCTTCGAAGCGAAATCGAAGAGCGTGTGCAGCCGGTCGTCACGGATGCCCAGGCGAGAGTGAGCAGTGTGCAAGCCCTCGTGGACGAGCGGGTTGGTGCTTTGCTGGATGAACTGGCCCAACAGCGAACTCGCCTGGAGGAAGCACTGCGGGCGCTTCCTTCCACTTAGACCGGGGTCGCGGCTTAGTCCTCCGATCCGCACCCCACCCGAATGGCCATGGCTGCGAAGTCATGGACCGGCGTCGAGATCCCCAACTCGCGGCCTAGCCTTGAGATCGTCCCGTTGAGGGCGTCGACCTCTGACCGTCGCCCCAGTCGGACGTCGTGTAGCAGGCTGGGGAAAAAATCGTCGTCGAAGGCATCAAGGATCGCATGTACCGCAGGCCCCTCACTGTTATCGAGAGGGACTCCAAGAGCCCTCCCAACCCCAAGCACTTCGTCAACCGCCCCGTGTTGGAGGCTGGATCCGGTCGGGTCCCCGCGAACAGCTCCGATGGGAACGCGGGCACCCCCACATAAGGCGGTGAGCGCACACACGACCGCCATCTTGCGCCAAAGTTCGGGTCGGACATCGGAAACGACTTGGATGTCGACCGGAGTTTCAGCGAATGCCGCCTCGAGGAGGGACTGTCCGCCGGGTAGCGTTGGGTGGGGACCGACCACGAGACGTTGATGCGTACCGATCCGTTCGACCGCGCCCGGCCGAGTGCGGAAAGCGGTCAAGTACGCCAATCCCGCGGTAACCCTATCCTCGACCCCTCTGGAAAGGAGCTCGAACGCGTTGACGCCGTTGACCAGAGGAACGATCAAGGCGCCTCGCTGAGCCAAGCGCGCGGCAAGTGGAGCGATCGCTTCGAGGGCATAGGTCTTTACCGTAACAAAGGCTAGATCGAAGTGCCCATCCACGTCTGAACCGAGAGAGCAGGGAACCGGAACTCGACGGACCCGCCCGTCTTCGGATACCTCAAGCCCGCGCTCCGCGATGACGTCGAAGTGTTCGCCGCGGGTGACCAGCACGACTTCGTGGCCCGCCTCGAAAAGCACCGCCCCAAGGTAGCCACCGAGGCCACCTGCTCCCAAAACGGCGATCCTCATCGGACAGGTCCGATCGACCTAACCATCCGTGATGCACCCTTCGGAGGCTGACGAGACGGCGCGCACGTACTTCAACAGTGTGCCCCGAGTCGTCTTCAAGGGCGGAGCATTCCACCCGGTCCGGCGTGACTCCACTTCGCTCGGCTCAACATGCCAGTCGATACGGTTGCCGACGGCGTCGACGGTGATTGCGTCCCCGTCGTGAACCAGTGCGAGGGGCCCGCCTACCTGGGCCTCGGGAGTGACATGGCCCACGACAAAACCATGGCTGCCCCCCGAGAAGCGTCCGTCGGTGACGAGCGCCACGCTGTCACCCAGGTCGGCCCCCATGATCGCAGCCGTAATGGTCAGCATCTCGGGCATGCCCGGTCCACCCTTCGGGCCCTCGTAGCGGATCACGACCACACACCCAGATGCGACGGTGCCCTCTCGCAATGCCTCAAGAGCAGCCTCTTCGGAGTCGAAACAGCGGGCGGGACCCGAGAAGCTCGTTCCTTCTTTGCCAGTGACCTTGGCCACGGCGCCCTCAGGCGCCAGCGTGCCCCGTAGGATACGGAGGTGACCCGTCGCCTTCAGAGGGCGATTCAGTGGTCGGATCACATCTTGATCGGCCGAAAGAGGGGGCACGTCGTCCAAGTTCTCGGCCAGCGACGCACCTGTCACCGTGAGGCAGGAGCCGTCGATGAGGGAGTGATCGAGGAGGGTTTTGAGGACAGCCGGAACACCGCCGATGGCGTGTACGTCCTGCATCACGAACCGCCCACTCGGCTTCAGATCTGCAAGGTAAGGGACCCGGTCGCTCACAACCTGGAAGTCGTCGATGGTTAGCGGCACTCCGACGGAGTGAGCGATTGCGATGAGATGCAGGACGGCATTCGTCGAGCCTCCCAACACAGTGACCAGCGTCATCGCGTTTTCGAACGCAGCTCGCGTCATGATTTGGCTAGGCCGCAGGTCGGCCTCCAGAAGGTGCCGCATCGCGGCCCCAATCGCGCGGCACTCAGCGAGCTTGCTTGGGTCTTCGGCAGGATTCGAAGCGCTGTACGGCAACGTCATGCCCAGAGCCTCTGCGGCGCTGGCCATGGTGTTCGCCGTGTACATACCTCCGCAAGCCCCTGCCCCCGGACACGCCGAGCGTACAACTTGGCCCAACCGTTCCTTGTCGATCGTACCGGCGATGAACTGGCCGTAGCTCTCGAACGCACTGACGATATCGAGCGACTCGTCGCCCAGGCGGCCCGGTCGTATGGTGCCGCCGTACACCATGATCGCGGGCCGGTCGAGGCGACCCATCGCCATAAGTGAGCCCGGCATGTTCTTGTCGCATCCTGGAATACAGATGAGCCCGTCGTACCACTGAGCCGCGACGACCGTTTCGATAGAGTCGGCGATAAGGTCGCGAGACTGTAACGAGTAGCTCATCCCGTCAGTGCCCATCGAGATGCCGTCGCTCACGCCGATCGTATTGAAGCGCATCGGCACAAGATCCGCCTCGCGGACGCCTTCCTTGACCGCCGCCGAAAGCTCCAGCAAATGCATGTTGCAGGGGTTGCCTTCCCACCACATCGAAGCGATCCCCACCTGGGCCTTGTCCAGGTCATCCGGCGTCAGGCCCGCAGCGTGGAGCATTGCCTGGGAGCTGGATTGTGAAGCTGGCTGCGTGATTTGAGCGGAGTGGCGGTTAATAGGCCTTCCGGTACTCATGATCCTCGTGGCTGCATGATCTAGTGAGTGATAGCGCGCGAACCCGTGGCTGGGAGTACGGCGTAGCACGCGAATGGCCGAACATAGGCCGCACCATCGTCTTCCCAAAGCGCAAAGCGGGTCTGGTGCAGGGAAGCTTTGTCTGGCGCCGGGTGTATATCTTGAATACCGTCCGCACTGCTGAAACTGGACGCTCGACAGCCTTGTGAGCCCACGAAACCAATAGAAGGCGAGATGCCCCCCGCGTCTCGTCAGGAGAGTATCAGTCTTGAGAGTATTGCTTTTTCTTGTGACGAATGTGGCCGTCCTTACGATGGCCGGCGTCTCCATGGCTGTACTCACAGCCCTTGGAGTCATACCACCCAATTCGCCGTTCATCGGGATGCTCGTCTGGTGCGGTCTGTTCGGCTTCGGAGGTTCGATCCTATCGCTGGCCATCTCGAAGTGGATGGCCAAGCGCGCCACCGGAGCAAAGGTCATCACCCAGCCGCAAACCGCGACTGAGGTGTGGTTGGTCGAGACGGTTGGGCGGCAGGCACAGAAGCTCGGCATCACTGCACCCGAAGTCGCGATCTTCCCCTCGATGGACCCCAACGCGTTTGCGACCGGCATGTTCCGCAATAGCGCGCTTGTCGCCGTGAGTGTCGGGCTCCTCGAGAAGATGGAAAAGAACGAAGTCGAGGCCGTTTTGGGTCACGAGATGGCGCATGTTGCCAACGGTGACATGGTGACCTTGGCTCTGATCCAAGGCGTGGTGAACACGTTCGTCTTGCTCGTCGCACGCATCGTCTCGAGCCAATTCGAGCGCGGTCGCTTCATGATCTACATGGCGCTCCAGGTTGGCCTGGGGATCTTGGCGAGTACGATCGTAAACTGGTTCTCTCGCCGTCGTGAGTTCGTCGCCGACGCCGGAGGGGCAGACCTCGAAGGCGCTGAGGCAATGGCCGCGGCGTTGGAGCGGCTTCAGTCGCTTAAGGGCCCAGGGCAGTTACCCGAAAGTATGGCTGCCTTCGGCATTCGCGGCGGCGGACTTAACAAGTTGTTCAGTACACACCCGCCGCTCGAAGACAGGATTGCACGACTGCGTCAGGGTGGTCGGTAGGTTGATTGATCTGCCTTTGGGCGCCTAGAGCATGATGCCCGGCAGGCTGCCGCTGCGCACCTTATGCGCATTGGTGGCCTGCCTGGCGGCATGCTCCTCTCGCCCTCGCGCCCCCCTTGGAGTTGGCCTCACACCCCCGGTATCGGGCTTCGGCGTATGGAGTTCGACCGACCCAATGCGGTGGACCCTCCACGCGGATTTCCACGCCATGCGAACGCTCGACCGGCACCAAGAGGCCGGACGCCGCTTCGGCAGGCTGGAAGCGGTGGGTGACACTACTTCGATTCCGATTAGGCTCCAGACGCGCGGCGTCTTCCGGCTCGATCCCCGAAATTGCTCGTTTCCACCGCTGCGGTTGCAGGTCGTCAACGACTCGTTGAATGGTCCCCGACCCGATTGGCTGCGTCGGTTGGGAAACGCACGGATGACGGTGCCGTGCCAACGCGCCGACAGTGACATGGTTCTTCTCGAATACGTTGCCTACCGCATCCGCAACATCCTTGGCGAAGAGAGCTTCAAGGTTCGGCCCGTCGTCGCGACGTTCATCGACGAGTCCGGTCAGGACGAACCTTTCGAGGCGTGGACGTTCATTCGCGAAAGCAACGGTCGCTTCGAACGTCGTCTCGGGTGGACGGAAGTCCCGGACTCTGTCCGTCCAGTGGTTGATCCGCGGGTGCTGGTGCCCGAACTCGCAGCGCTCAACGACGCATTCGAATACCTGATCGGCAATACGGACTGGTCGATTCGGGCGCGCCACAATCACCGCATCGCCGTCGACTCCCTTGGGCGGACCGTGACGGTCCCATACGACTTTGACTTCGCAGGACTCGTCGACGCGAGATACGCCGCGCCCGATCCGCAGCTTCGGGGGATCACTGACGTGACGCAGCGGATGTATCGAGGAGCCTGTCGGCCCGATGAGGAGTACGCTGCAGCACTGGCCACGATCCGGGCACACGAGGACGAGATCATGGGACTCCTCGACCAACTCCCCGCGCTTTCAGCTCGCCGTCGTGTAAAGGCGAAAGAGTACCTCCAGGAGTTCTTCCGTGAGGCCCGAGACGGTGATCGGTTGGTCCGGACGTTCAGCTATTCGTGCGTTCCTGCCTGAGGTAAATCACGCCCGAGGTAAACCGCCCCTACGGGATGGGTAACGCTCGGCCGTCCAGATCCGACGGAACGGCGATTCCGAGAAAGCGGGCCAGGGTAGGGGCAACGTCCACTGCTCGTGCCGTCCCTCCGTCGACGTCTGGTCGCACGCGGCCGGGGCCGTACCAAAGCAGGGGCACCTCGCGGTCGTACAGGTAGGGCGAGCCGTGCATCGTCCCAACGGCGTCAGGCCAGTCGATGGTGCCCTGCTCCAGGAGAATGTGTGTCTCCAGTCGGTTCTCTGCGTACGGCAGCCGGCCCGGCACGAACGATCGAAATGTGAAGAGCGCCATCGAGTCGACCCTAGCCGCCTCTTCGAGCTCCGATTCGGTCCAGGCGCGCACCACACCCGGTGCGCTCTCGGCAGCGCGAGCGGCGCGCTCTACCGGCGATCCAGGTCCGGGGGAGCGAACCGCTTCGAGCATGGTGTCGAGCATGCTCCTGCGATTCGCGACCCGGAAGCGCGATCCCGCAATCCCCATGGTTGCGTTGGCATACTCAGGGATCGGGAAGATCCCATGATCTGAAGTGAAGGCGACGACCCAGCGGCCCTCACCTACCAGGCGATCCAACCCAGAGAGGAAGTCCCCAAGCTCGGCATCCAGTCGGAGAAGGTTGTCCAGCTGCTCCCGGCTGTTGGGTCCGTACGCATGTCCCACCCGATCCGTTTGCGAGACCGAGAGAGCGAGCAGGTCGGGGATGCTGTCCAGGCCCAGGCCGGACGCTTCTACCGCATCGAGCGCAAAATCGAACGTCGCGCGATCGAGCATCGGGGTGGTGGCCCACCAACCGAAGAAGGCCTGTTCGCGAGCGACACCGGTCAACCTGGCACCTGACTCGTCTACGTTCGCCGCCTCCTCGGAAGCTCTATGGGGGAAGAAGGTCTGCGCGCCGTTGCCTTCGAAGCGCGAGGTATCGGCTCGACTTAGTCGCCTGAGGCGTGGGGGTACTTCGTCGACCCAGATCCTTTCCTCTAACCAGGTGCTGCGATGGGCTTCATGGAAGCGGTCGACCCAATCCGGATACTCTGACCGAAAGTGTGTCGACGTAACAAACCGCCCCCGGAGTGGCTCGAACCAGTAGGCATCCGCCTTGGCCCGGCCTGCCATCAACACGGCGGACCGGTCTTTCCCGGAAACCGACACGACACGCGCATCGGGATGCGCCGCTTGCAGCCAAGTGCCAAGGCCGTCCCGACGCAGAAGTTCAGGAGATCGGCCCACGAGCGAGTCCCCAACCTGAACGGTGTTGTCGTCCTCGACGGCGTAAACCCAACGCTCGTTTCCCCACCAGTCGTTCGAGGGAATTCCGTGGCGTGCCGGATGGACGCCGGTGGCGAGTGTGGCGTGTCCGGGGGCCGTCTCGGTGATGCCGTGATCGTGCGTCGCGCGATACCGTGTGCCGCCGTCCCTAAGCGTCTTGAGTCCAAATCGGAATTGGCGCTGGTAACGATCGTACAGATCGAAGGAGAGCTGGTCGGCAACGACTAGCACGACAAGTTGAGGGACCTCACCCGTCGGTAGCGGTGGCGGGGCGCTCGGGGCCGTGCCGCCGCAGGCGGCCAGGGTCGCCATGCAGGCGAGGAATCCGAGACGTTTGCCTTGGACTGGACGAAGGCGGCTGTGAGCCACGTTTACAGTCCTTCCAGTAGCGGGCCGAGCGACGACCACATCGTCTCGAGAATCATCCGATGTCCCTCAGCGGTCGGATGAATGCGGTCAGCTTGGTTCAATTCAGGCACAGCGGCGACGCCTTCCAGGAGAAAAGGGACCAATTCTGCGTCGTATTGGCTTGCGACTTGGGTGAAGACAGTCCGGAAACTATTCGTATAGCGTGGGCCGAGATTTGTCGGAGCTTCCATGCCAGCGACCAGAATCTCGACGTCAGGATAGCGCTCCCGCGTCTGCTGGATGACCTGGCCGAGATTGCGTTCAAGCGCTTCGGTGTCGAGGCCGCGCAGTCCGTCGTTGGCACCTAGCTCGAGGACGAGGACCCTGATGGGAGAGTTGAGCAAGAAGCGCAGGCGCTCGAGTCCTCCCGCGCTCGTGTCGCCTGACACACCTGCATTAACGACCCGAAACTCCAGGCCAAGCGTGTCGATGCGGTCTTGCACAAGTGCCGGAAAGGCGAGGTCCGGGTCATCGAGTCCGTATCCCGCCGTAAGGCTGGTGCCAAGGAACAGGATTGTGGGTCGATTGTCTTCACCCACAGTCGGGGCTGTAGGTGTAGCTTCCTCGCTGACAGCAACATCACCTGCCGCTTGCGGTACCACCTCACGCTCAGCAGATCCCGGTCCGCATCCCGATGCGGCGGCTGCCGCGAACAGAAGATGAGTCCACGTGCGTAAACGAACGAAAGATTGAGAGTGCATGCCTGACGTTCCCAACGAAATGATGATCTCGGCCAGAGGTCTCGGGAAGCAATACCCCAGCGCCGGCCGGGAGTTGACTGTGCTCGCTGATGTTGACCTAGACGTCGAACCCGAAGGTGTTGTGGCCATCTTGGGTCCGTCAGGAAGCGGGAAGACGACCCTTTTGGGTCTCCTCGCCGGTCTGGATACCCCGAGCACAGGTTCGGTACGGCTGGCTGGCCAGGACCTCGGCGGGCTGTCGGAAGATGAGCGGGCCAAGTTTCGATCGGAGAACATTGGCTTTGTCTTCCAGACTTTTCACCTTCTCCCAACGCTTACGGCCATCGAGAACGTCTTAGTCCCTTTAGAATTGCGCGGGATGAAGACCACACCGAACGGGGCACCGATACGAAAGAGGGCAACCGATCTTCTGGACCAAGTCGGACTCACCGACCGGATCGATCACTACCCTGCTCAACTCTCCGGCGGTGAGCAGCAACGGGTTGCGCTTGCTCGGGCCTTCGCGAACGATCCCAAGATCCTGTTCGCCGACGAGCCGACCGGCAACTTGGATAGTGTCACAGGCGACTCGATTATCGACGCCATGGAGGCGCTTAATCGCGTGATCCAAACGACCATCGTACTGGTCACGCACGACCTAAAATTGGCTGAGCGAGCCCATCGCGTGATCCGCCTTGATGCCGGTCGCGTCGTCTCGGACGAAAGGGTCACGGCCGCCCGGTGATGAAGTCGCACGAAAGGATGGACGCGCACCCATGAGGCGCTCTTTCGCACTGACGCTGGCCCGCCGCGAAGCGCGGGCTGGATTTCGCAAGCTAGGGATCCACATCGGTTCGATCGCCATCGGCGTGGCTGCCCTGGTGGCAATTCACTCGTTCCGGGCCGACGTGTCCGGTTCGATTGAACGAGAGTCCCGCTCCATCCTGGGAGCTGATCTGCGACTCTCTAGTCGTTCGCCTCTAAGCGACAGCGTGGTGTCCGTGGTGGACTCACTCGTGCGCGAAGGGGCGGTCGCCGCGCGCGTGATCGACGTGCCGTCGATGGTCCTAGCAGAGCGGTCCCAGGTCGCGCGTCTGATGCAGCTAAGGGCGGTCGAGCCTGGGTTTCCGTACTACGGCATGGTCGAGACCGAACCCACGGGCCAATGGCCGCCTGAGGTCCAAAGTGGATCCGTACTGGTTGACGAGCCCGTCCTGATCCAACTCAACGCCGAAATCGGAGACACGGTGCTCCTGGGGCAGGCCCGCTTCCGCATCTCAGGCACGGTGAGCGGCTTGCCCACGGATATCGGCATCCAAGCCGCGGTGGGCCCGCGTGTGTACCTCCCGTTCGGCGCGCTCGAGCGTACCGGGCTCCTCGGTTTCGGGAGTCTATCAAGTCACCAAACGTTCGTGAGATTGCCGGAAGGGATCGACGCCGACGTCGTGGACGAAGCGTATCGCGACCGTTGGCGGGCGACGTCTACACGCACGACGACGGCTCGCGAACAGGCCGATGACCTGACTGAAGGTATACAGATTTTGACGCGATTCCTGGGACTGGTCGGGCTATCCGCGCTCCTGCTGGGAGGTATCGGCGTCGCAAGCGCGATCCACGTCTATGTGAAGGAAAAACTCGTTTCGGTCGCGGTCTTGAGGTGTATCGGGGCGACTCAGGGCGATGTGTTCAAGGCCTACCTGTTTCAAGCCGGATTCCTGGGATTTGTAGGCTCCTTGCTCGGAGTCGTGCTGGGGGTGCTCATCCAGCAGTTCCTCCCTGGGGCGGTTGGCGGATTGCTACCGGTCACGATCACCACGGCACTCAATTTTCCCGCAATACTCGCGGGGCTAGGCCTGGGCGTTTGGGTCTCCATGATCTTCGCTTTGGGGCCGATGCTGGCTGTGCGCGATGTGTCTCCGCTGAAAGCGTTACGGCACGACTACGAGTCGGAAAAGCCGCGCATGGAGCCTGCTCGGGTGCTGGCCACAGGGGCGCTGTTGGGCAGCCTCCTTCTGCTGTGCGTACTCGAGGCCCCGACCTGGTGGCTTGGACTAGGATTCGCCGCGGGGCTCGGGGTGACGCTTGCCCTACTTTGGGTGGTAGCTCGCCTTTTGGTGTGGGCGACTCGGCGCTTTTTTCCACAGCGAGCTTCCTACCCAGTACGACAGGGGATTGCAAACCTCTACCGGCCGGGCAACCAAACCGTTGTTGTGACGTTGGGGCTTGGATTCGGAGTTTTCGTGCTCGGAACGATGGTCCTGTTGCAGGTGAGTTTGGGGTCGTTGCTTTCGGTCGATGCCGGAGGAGAACGACCGAACTTGGTCCTTTTCGACATCCTGGGTTCACAGCGTGACTCTGTTTTCGAGGCTGTGGAACGAGTCGCCGAGGGGGATCCCGAGGTGGTTCCCATCGTTACCTCGAGAATCGCAGGGATCAACGGTACGACCGTGGCCGAACTACGGACCGACTCGGCCGAAGCACAGCCCGCGCGCTGGGCTTTGCGCCGGAGTTATCGGAATACCTACCGACCCGGCCTAGCGACCGACGAAGTTGTCGTCGAGGGGTCCTGGTGGGACGAGGCTCCTTCCGTTGCTGCCACCAATGATGGGACCACGGTATACCGCATCTCAATCGAGCAAGACGTAGCCAACAGTTTGCGGGTGGGCCTCGGCGACCGAATTACTTGGGACATCCAGGGCATTACCGTCGAGACCGAAATCGTAAGTGTGCGCACGGTGAATTGGGGCCGTTTCCAACCCAATTTTTACGTGGTGTTCGAGCCCAAATCGCTAGACGACGTCCCACAGACTGTGATCGCGTTCGCACGGGTGCCCGACGAAGAAGAGCGGGCGAAGCTGCAGCGTGATCTACTGGGAGCGTTCCCTAACGTTTCGTCTCTAGACGTAGCGAGAGTGCAAGAGGTGCTGGACCGGATTCTTGCGACCATTGGCGGTGCGGTGCGTCTGCTGGCAGGGCTGTCGATCGTCGGCGGCCTCTTTGTTCTGATCGGAGCGCTGGCCACGTCACGGTTTCAACGGATGCGTGAGAGCGCGTTACTCAAGACGCTCGGGGCCCAACGCACCCACATCCTACGAATTTTCTTTACTGAGTACTTCGCGTTGGGCCTGCTCGCTGCGGTAGTCGGCCTTGCTCTAAGCACGTTCGGAGCGTGGGCGTTGCTCAAATGGGTCTTCGATGCAGAGCTGGTGTTTTCGGCGCCAGCTGTGCTCGGGCTCGCGGTGGTTGTCGTCGGGCTCACCGTGGTCGTAGGGCTAGCGGGAAGCCGCGCCGTTCTAACCAGAACTCCGCTCGCCACACTCCGCGACGCTGTCTGAGGATCTCGGCAGTCGCTGACGAAGCTCGGTGGCATGGTCATCCAACACTCGCCGAGGCCCTGCGGCTCTGTTTGGGGTTGTGCCGGGAACGCGAAACGGGGGAAGGTGCCAAGCACCTTCCCCCGTCGCTGTTCTCTCGCCGGCCTCGCGTTACCGAGCGGCCCGCTACCTAATCGTCAGGAGACAGGTCTCGTCTTCTTCTTGAGTACAAACACACCCTCTTTGCCGCTAGTCACCACGAGGATGCCGCTCTCGAAGTAAGGGTAGTTGCTCCACGACCCGTCGAATCCAGGGGCGTCATCTCCCCACGGCACCGTGTCGAAGAAGCCGGCTTGAGTGGGGTTCTCGCGATCGCTGATGTCGACGATGCGAAGTCCCGACACGTAGTTCGACTGATACATCAGGTCACCTTTGATGTACAAGTTGTGGTCGCTGGACTCATTGCCCGAAAACCACTCCGTCACGAGCTGGGGATCGTCCAAGTCGCGTACGTCCCACACCAACGTGCGTGTGCCCTCGACCAAGCCCTGAAGCTCGTCAAGCTCATCGTTCACATAGAAGTACTCGTGCTGCTCGTCGATCCAGCCCTGGTGCGTGTACCCGGTGTTCGGGTAGCTGGCTGTCGACAGCGCGACTGGCGCCGATTTGTCGGATACGTCGGCGATGGAAAGGGCTGTTTCGTTCGAGCCGAAGCAAACCTCCTTACCGTCGTGCTCCGAGTCCGGCCCTCGGTACACAATGCACTGCGCATCGTGTGAGTAGCCGGTGCCGCTGCGGCCCGTGCTGGGGTCCGAGAAGCAACCGGCGAACGTCGGCTCCTTCGGCGTACGGATGTCAATCATGTGGAGTCCGCCACCACACGTCTCGCCGCCCGAGCTCGCTCCGACGGCGTACGCGAATCCGGTTTCTTCGTTGATCACGATGTTGTGGGCACTCGCTATCTGATCGTAGTGCGCGTCTTCGGTGAGCTCCATGCGGGTGCCGTCAAAGTCGCGCAGACGCGTGAGGTCGAAGACCTGCATCCCGTGCGCGCCAGCGCCGTCCGAGACGATGTACGCATGGTTCTCGTACACCTTCATGTCGCGCCACACGTTGGGGTTGGCGCCATCGTGGAGCGGCAGGTTGCCCAGCACCACTGGAGCGCTGGGGTTGCTGACGTCCATGAACGTGGTCCCGTCGTAGCGGCCCACGATCGCGATTTCGTTGCCACTCTGCGGATCGGTCCATCCCCATACGTCGCTGACTTGGGCGCCACGAGCGCCGCCCAACTCAGTCGTGGGTGTGAAGGACACGATGTCGACGTCGTCACATCCGAAGATGGACGCGGAGCCGCCCGCGCAATCAACTTGATCACCGGCAATCGCGTCCAGACCTGCTGCTTCGTCACCTAGCAACACACCCGTCTCGGTCCATTCACCGGCAACACGCTCCAGAACGCGAACGCTGCCCAGCCCGAAGTCCTGGTTGGTTGCGCTCGCAAGCGTGAGCGAGCCGTCGGACACGATCACGCCGCCAAAACCCGCCTGAACGGGAAGGTCTTTGGCCGTAACTTTCCGCGCCGACGAGAAGCTGCCCATGCCGTCTGGGCTCAGTACGTAAAATCCGCCCTGGCCGTTGAACGCCCCCTGGGCTCCGATCCAGGCTTCGCCGTCGACCATCGCCAGCGAAAACCCGAACACGAGACCCGGAGTCCCACCGTCGAAGGGCGCTAGAGTCGGGCCTTCGGCGAAGCCGCCTTCACCATCAGGCATGAAGGTGAAGACCACACCCTTGAACTGGTCGTGCGTAGGAGCGGATGCGGCGATCATCTCACCGTCCGTCCACACCGCAAAGCCGAAGCGACTGTCTTCTTCGATTCCGGTCGCCGCGAGTTGAGCGGCTTGCGACCAGTTTCCCGTGCCGTCGTTCTTGAAGGCGTACGCGGTACCGGTGTTGCCGGTCCGCTGAGCGGCCCCAACCACGGCCAAATCGCCGGATACGGACATCGCCGTCCCGAACCAATCGCCCTCTTCGCCGTCTTCGGCCATGAGTTTGGCCTCTTCGGACCACATACCCGAAGCATCACGGCGAAACACGTAAACCGCGCCGCGGCCCTCGCCGTGTGCGTAGGTGGCCACAAGCGCCAAGTCACCCTCGACGACCAGGTCGCGGCCAAAGGCGTCTCCGGGGACGCCATCGCTCGCCGTGAGCACCTGCGTCTCGGGCCAGTCGCCCGATGCCTCTTGGGTGTAGACGTAGACGGCCCCCAGACTCTCGTCGCGCACGGTCGCACCGACCAACACCTGGTTACCCGTGGCGCCCAACGCTCGACCGAAGTGGTCGCCGTCCGTGGCGTCGGATGCTGAGAAGCTGCCTGTTTCGGCCCACTCCGCGCCGTTCCTCTCGAATACATGGACCACGCCCGGGCCGCGCTCGATGAGCGATTCGCCCACCAGAACCCGAC